>CAUYRH010109006.1:0-68592 GCA_963574655.1 Perodicticus potto | reverse complement strand
CATTTCTCCAGGACCTTCATGAGGCTTTTGTATTGGCTCTGGAACTAAGAATAAGGAGGAAACAATGTGAATTTTATAGCAATTGATTCATGTTTGTTTGATAATATTTGCATTTAAAATTGTGCCTTCCATAACCAGAGGCATTTCTGAGCCCATTAACCCTCCACCTCAGTACCCTGATTCAAAGCCTCCTCACCCTGTTCACTCACCTGAGTCTCTGCACGGTGTTGGTGGTCTCATCTCAAATACTACTGACACATTAACCTCCCCAAAGCATGGCCTTCGTTCTTATTCCCTTGAGTCCAATTCCTCAAACATGGAATTTAACCTCATTTCCCAAACCCGTCACCTGTAGAATGTCATCTTTCAGTCAAATAACCACTGCCTATATCCCTTCCAACCTCAAGTTCTCTGGAGTCCTCGTCTCTGCTCACACAGCGGGCTCCCTCAATTCCCTTTCCACTCCTATCTTGGCAACACCAAACCCCTTTATGTTGTCTTTCCAGGCCAATGAAAATGGTTCCTCTTGCCTGCAGCTTTTGTGAATCTCTCTATAGTGAACATTTACCACTCTTACTTATCACATCATTTCTTACAGGGGTCTTATGCCTTCAATCTGTTGCTGTCTCTTATTGTAACAATTGCTAAACCTGGGGCAGCGCCTGTGGTTCAGTGGGTAGGGCGCCAGCCCCATATACTGAGGGGGGTGGGTTCAAACCTAGCCCCGGCCAAACTGCGACAAAAAAAAAAAAAAAAAAAAAAAAGCCAGGTGTTGTGGCAGGTGCCTGTAGTCCCAGCTACTCGAGAGGCTGGGGCAAGAGAATTGCCTAAGCCCAGGAGTTGGAGGTTGCTGTGAGCTGTGTGATGCCAGGACACTCTACCATGGTTGTTTTTTCAAAAACCAAAAAAAAAAAAAAACAAAACAAAAACAAAAACGGCTAAACCTGTCTATGCACCTTCTTTCCCTCACTAGATTACAATCTTTTTTTTACCTAGGGTTCGTATGATTCATTGAAATACCTTTTGTGGAGTTTAGCACGTGCTTTATAGAAGCTTTATAACTATACACTGAATTAACACATGAGTAAAAATGCTATTCAAGATAAGCCATGATAAAAATGCTAGACTTGGTAATAGTAGCTATTACAATAAGCATTATGCTCTAGTAGACATTATATTAATAATAAGCTTCAGGGTTGATTATAGTTTCATGAAAGGCAATTTTAATCAAGAGTAATATTATCTCTTATATACATAAAAAGAATAAGATGTCAGATCACCACTTCTCAAACCTTACTCCTTCTTATATGCTTTTGAGATGATAATACATGTTCTAAGAAAAACAGGTTCTAGAATATTTGGAAAATGCTATGTTAAACTTATCTAAAAGGGATGGAACAAGGTAAGGCCAAGAATGAAAGAAAATATGTTTTGTACTTTATTTTGAAAGCTGAAAAGTTTCCTGTAGATTGTTTTTTAGGCATCTTCATAATGTCTTTGCAAAAATAATGACAGCAAGGCAAAAGAAAAGCCATCTCTTTTTAGTCAGGCTTCATCTGCCCAAGAGCACTACAAGGCAGTACAGCTGATGGTGGTACAAAGGAATTTACCAATATCAAAGCTGCGGAATATGAAATTATTTATATGTCCAACAACTTTGTCCAGAATATAAAAGTCTATTTTTTGAGAATCATTAAGAAAAAAATAGTGTACACTAATTTTCTCTTCTTCTCAGAATAATCTGTGATTTTAAGAGGGAAATTAAAATAGTAGGAAATAACTTTTTAAAATTATAGGAAACTGAAATAACAGTTTTTAAAAACAAATTCTGCTTAATGTTTTCTAAGTAGGTAAAGTCTTTTGATAACAGAGTTAGGAGAATTTTAAAAGCATTCTCGATGACAAACATTCTTGACAAGTATAAGAAGAACTATAATAGTAGTAGTCTTATATAAGAAATATAATATTGGCTCGGCGCCTGTGGCTCAACGGGCTAAGGCGCCAGCCACATACACCTGAGCTGGCGGGTTCGAATCCAGCCCCGGCCCGCCAAACAGCAATGACAGCTGCAACCAAAAAATGGCTGGGCGTTGTGGCGGGCGCCTGTAGTCCCAGCTACTTGGGAGGCAGAGGCAGGAGACTCGCTTGAGCCCAGAAATTGGAAGTTGCTGTGAACTGTGATGCCACAGCACCCAATCCAGGGTGACAGCTTGAGGCTCTTTCACAAAAAAAAAAAAAAAAAAAAAAAAAAAGAAATATAATATCAAATAAGCTTTTAAATCCTTAAAAATCATAAATTATAAAACTCTTTGAGTCATTTCTACTTAACATGTCTCTGAAAGTAAAGAATAATCAATAGATTTTGGGATTGGTACATTCAGGGGTCAATAGGAAACACCAGAGTTCTGAAGGGGACAATGTTCTTTGGTGAATGATACAGACAATAATGAGTAGGTGGGAGACATCTAGTGGCCCTGATTATAAATATCCTTCTGCTACCTGTTCCCTATTTTAGAGAAGGGGGGTAACTATAGAAAAACTCTCATGCTGCCCAGTTTTAAAATTAAGAGTTCTAAGTAATACAAGTACTGTCTATAATGGGCTTTTGCTGGCAGTGGTGGGTGTGGGGAGATCCTGAATCTAGTCAAGTCTCTGGACCTAACTACTAATTCACAGGAAATACAGGAGACAGAGGGATACGATAAATACCATTAAAGGGATGCAAATCCTGACTGTGGAAAACTGGAAAAGAGAAATAGTCTAATTCCTTCTTCCAAAACAACCACCAAAACAGGTGGGTAAGGGACAATGAGAAAGAGGTGTCTATGTCACAAGAGGAGCCATGAGTTGACAACTTTTGAAGCCAGATGATGGGTATATGGAAGTTTAATTTTCTATTCTTTCTACTTTTATTTAGGTTTAAAATTTTCAATGGGGGAGGAGGGACATGAAGGAAGACTCAAGAAAGTATTACTTTACATACCATGAAGTATAAACTTGATTGCTTATAGCCTAAGAAAATATATGACCAGAAACTTAAAGTTGAGATCTTAAAGAATCAGGCAAAAATGAACAACATATACAATCATGCTGACAGCATATTTTATAAATATCGTCATCTAATATTTATTAATAATCTGAAAATTTAGCATAGTGCCCACATTGTATAGTCTAACCTGATACACATAATATTTCAGAACCACATTTAAAATTGTCATTAATCAAATTATATGACTGTGTGACTTACAGAATCTACTGTAACACTGTAAATAAGAAATTATAATATCCTGAAGAATTAAATGGGCTAGTCATTTTCCTTGACAAAAAGGTCTGTAGGAAATGCATGTGGTTAATGAATATGTTTTTACTATCAATGCACTTAACAGTATTAAAAAGCAATCAACAAAAGATGATAAGCATTAGCTTTCATGTACTCTACTTACCAGTCTTTTATGTAAACTGAAAATGAGTTCAGTAAAATTTTTGTTTGAAGGCTACTCAAATGAGTCCACATACCATTTTATGAACTAAAAAAAATTTCTTTGTGTAAAATTTTATATGCAGACCATTTCCAAGAATCCAATCAACTTTGACAAAGGAGAAAGGTGTTGTTCCAAAGCATTATGTGAGAACAAACATATATTATATACTTTAGTTAAGCTTCCTTTACAGGATAATGTACACAGTGTCATGTCCAAGAATGTACAGGCACTCTAAAAGCCTCCAAATAAGATTAGCATACAAAAACAACACAACATACCTCTGAATATAAACTTTAAGACATCTTTCAAATTTCTAATCTGTATTTCTCTCATGAAAGTAAAATAAAGAGATATATAGTTATATGACTTTATTTTGGGAAAAATACTAACAAAAGGCTAAAATTGTTTCTCCCAGACTATTTTCTAATCTACTATACAATTACCATCTTTACCGCCTTTTCTTTTTTTTGAGACAGAGTCTCACTGTGTCACTCTCAGTAGAATGCCATGGCGTCACAGCTCACAGCAACCTCAAACTCTTGGGCTTAAGTGATTCTCTTACCTCAGCCCTCCCAAGTAGCTGGGACTACAGGTGCCCGCCACAACACCGGCTATTTTTTGTTGGAGTTGTTTAGCTGTTGTTTAGCTGGCCCAGGCTGGGTTCAAACCCACCACAGTAACCACTGTGCTACGGGTGCCGAGCCATCTTTACTGTCTTTATACACTATTGTCATTATTCTAAAATACTTCTTTTCCTATTTTAATATCTTTGCAGTTGGATGTGGCTTACAATAACTAGGTTTACCTTTCCAGTTATATAAAGTAAATATTCTGTAAATAGAAAGCACGTAAAATGCAATGAAATGCAACATATTATCTGATTTTTAAATTATTTATTTATTTTTTGAGATAGAGTCTTACTCTGTCACCCTGGGTAGAGAGCTGTGGCCTCATAGCTCACAGCAACATCAAACTCTTGGGCTCAAATGATCCACCTGCCTTGACCTCCCAGAGTGCTGAGATTACAGGCATGAGCCACTGCACCTGACCTATCTGATTTTTTTAAAACATCAAAATATTATCTATAACTTAATTCACTGGTAACTCTCTCTGCTTCCTCAACATCCCTGTCAGTTTCAATCCTTGCTACAATTTCATGTTCAATGTACTCATATTGTGCTGTTCCATGTTATAAAACTCAACACTTAAAAACATTCTAACACAATTTCATGTTCAATGTAATCACATTGTGCTGTTCCATGTTATAAAACTTAACACTTAAAAACATTCTAACAGCATTTCTGAAAGTTTTACTAGCAACATTTTGAAGTTTTTAATGATTAGAAGCTTCTTCTATAAACTATTTCTCTAAGGCTCCCTAATGTTTGACAAATGAAGTAATTCCCATGTACATACGTGAAAAGCTGAATCATCAACATCTAATATTCTAAAAATCAAGTACAGTGGTGGTGTGAAGGATCAATTCCTATTTGAAATTCGATCTGTAAAAATACAGAATATTCCATGCAACATCTAAATCTATGAATTGACTAAATGAGCTAATTTCTAGAAAGCAGAGAAGTAGTAAAAATATTTCCAGGCCATAATCCACACTACCCTTGTTTTTTCAAGGGAGACCAATCTCAAGCAATAGAAGAATTCTGGTATTTTCAGATAACCTGGTATATAAAATGTAAGTATAAAGCTATAAATACAGAACTACTGAGGAAAACAAAACAAACCCCTCTGGAATCAAAGGCTGGCCCCCTATTACTTAAAGAAGGTAAGTAACAAGTAAACAGAAGAACCCTAGTCCATCAACAACCATCCTAGAAGAGGTCTTCAGCATTATCATAAGGATGATCAATCCTTCTACTTAAACCTAGGACACCTTTATTCACAATAGAAAGACCAGAATTCCGTAAATTTCATCAACTAGGCACCGTAAAGTAGGATATTCAGAAACAAGTTCCTTATTGGAACAACTGAAACAATTCCTCTGGAGCGATGTACATGCTCAGTGATTATTCACTTTTTGGTGAAATGCCACAGAACCGAAGATCCTGGGGGGCCTACGTGTGCTACCAAGGGAGCCTTCCAGGTCACGAAGTATACGTGCTCGTTTCACCTATCAAGTCTATGTCTTTGGGCTGTCCTCCCTCCACCAGCCCCCTAAGTGAAAGCTCTCTTCAGAGGTGCCACAGCAGAACCCTAACCACAGGGCTCTGACGCAGCTTGGGACCAGCACCCAGGGCACCAAAACTTCAGGAGAAACAGATATTTCAAATTGTTCTTGCTTTTTAGTATCAGCTGGTCCTTTCCCTCTCTCTTTCTCCCTTCAGTCTCTGAAGGCTACAAGAATAGTTCAAAAAACAGCTGCTTTAAAGTCCCTTCTCTCCCTCTCCCACGGCATTCTTCCTCCTCAGCCCCTCCCCCTGATACCCCGACACCCCCAGGCTACTGTAAAGCCTCCTCCCAGTCGGGTGTCCACAACACACAGGGCTTGTCTGCAGAGTTAACTCAAACCCAGGCCTCCTCCAGAGCCTGCGAACCTCCACCCTTTCTGGAGAACTGTTCCTCTTCTTTTCTCCAGAGGCAGTGATGCCATCTCACATCTCCACACTGTTACTGTCAGATGATTTCTCCTTTATTCTGTACTTTGTACAGAACCTACTCCTTTTCTTTGAAGCTCCTGCCACTATAAGTTTTCAAAACCGTGTAACCTTAGAATCCTCTTTGAGGATAATCCCTTTCTAACGGTTTTGATGGCACATTGTCTTATCTGCTGAGAGTCTGTTCTTCCAAGTATTCCTATTTCCCCATATATTTCAAATCTCTTCCTCAACACACATAAACAATACACAGAAAACTCACTTCTGCTGCTTTCCCTTAACTACTCGAGTACCTACTTCTTTTCACGTGGAAACTAATAAGCCACATCTCTGCTACTTCACCAGGACATCAAACCCACTGGCCTCCACAGTTGCCACTCCCTGAAGTCACACTTGACAGAGTCACTACCCCATCACCAAACACAAGAGAAACACTTCATCTCAGGTAAAACTCTGAACAAATATCACTCATGGGCTTCAAGAACCCACTCCTTCTGGCCCCTCCTCCTACCTCTGACTTCCCCAATGAGCAGCTTTCTCCCCCCACCCCCCGTTAGTGACCCTCCAGGGAGCCCGTCCCCTCTACCGTGTGACTGTGTGCGCGCGCGCGCATGCGTCTCACACACACACACACACACACACACACACACACACACACACACCCTGTGCAGCCTCATACACAGATAAGGCTAAATTAAACTCATCTCTCTTCTCCATCTTAAAACCTTGACCTTGCTCTACCACAGAACATATCAGCACCTCGCAGTTAAATATTCCAATCCTGACTCCACCCACGCACCTTCCCATCAGAGCTGCTCCTCAGCTGAGAACACTATCTCCTTCAATTCTTCTAACCTGAGGCTTTTCTCTTTCTCTTACACCCTGCATTCAGCGGCTCCCCAGGTTATGTAAATTCCATTACTTAAATTCTTTTCATATACATATATTTGTCCCCTCACCACCTCTAGTGTCATTTCAGGCCCCAATTACTTGTCCAAACTTTGACAGCAGCCTCAGACTCTCTGCTACCTGCTTCATTTTCCTCCCCATCAGCAACATGCCTACCAAAACTTTTGTCTAAACATCCCAGTCCAATGGGGCCTTATTCCCTTGTTTAACATCCTTCAGTGGCACACTATTGACGACAGGATGAAGTCCAAGATCCCTGGCATGACATAAAACTGCTACCCCCAACCCCCAGGCCACTGCTCTGCGGCCTGTGAGCAGGAGGTGAGCAGTGAGTAAGGAGTGAGCAAGGGAAGCGTCATCTGTTCTCACAGCTGCTCCCCGTCGCTCACCTCACCACCTGAGCACCGCCTCCTGTCACATCAGCTGCCAATTATATTCTCACAGGAGCATGAACCCCACTGGAAACTGTGCATGCAAGGATCTAGGGTGCAGATGTAATGTGCTTGAATCATCCTGAAACCATCCTTCCATCTCCCCAACTCCCCATCCTTCCAAAAGCAGTCTGCCATAAAACTGGTCCTTAGTACCAAGAGGGTTGGGGCTGCTGCCTCCAAAGGCCTTCTGTGATGCAGCCTCTGCCAGCCTCCAAGCCTCCTTCCGAGCTCCTGCCTCATATTCTCCCATCCATCAACAATGTCCCCTCACCTGCTTATCTTGCATATGCTTCTTTCCTTTGCCTGGAAGGTCTTCCCCATGAAACCTAACAAACACTTGTTCAAACTGATACAACAACAAAACAGCAGACTTCCTCACTGTACCTTCTCAGACACCCCAAGGTACTCCTTCCTTTCTGCTCCCGTGCATGTCTCCACAGTGGTATTTATCACATTGGTATTTGCTACTATTCTTTCTCTTCCATTAGATTGTGAGTTCCCTGAGGGAGGCATTCTGTCTTATTTTTTTGTTTAGTTGTGTATTACCAGCACCTAATATGCTGCCCAGCAAATATCAGAGCTAAAAAGCACTCACCAAGTGAAACTTCACCTGCTATACAATTCCCATTCATTCTTACTTTCAAGACTTTGCATTTAAGATTTAACACCATGGTAGGCCAGGCACGGTGGCACACACCTATAATCCTTGTACTCTGTGAGGCTGAGGTGGGTGGATTGCTTGAGCTCAGGAATTCAAGACCAGGCTGAGCAAGAATAAGACCCCAACTCTACTAAAAATAGAGAAACCAGCCAGGTGTTGTGCCAGGCACCTGTAGTTCCAGTTACTTGGAAGGCTGAGACAAGAGGATTGCCTGAGCCCAAGAGTTTGAGGTTGCTGTTAGCTATGAGGTCACAGTACTCTACCCAGGGCAGAATGAGACTGTCTCAAAAAAAAAAAAAAGGACAGAAAACCTTGGGCTTACTATCTGATTAAGGTAGGGTGAAGGGAAAGTTAATCCATTCTGATTGGCAAAAGAATACCCAAGTTTTTGCCTGGTGAATGATCATACTTATTCTTTGATTTAAATTTATTGAATATAGCTCTAGCAACAGCAGAACCATAAAGTAAATATTACATAAGTTAACAGGCTGGCTTTGAATAAAAATGTATTTTATTAGAACTCATGGGAAAAGTAAAAATTTTAAAGTTTAGAGTTAGCCTAGGCATTACTAAAATCTAATACTAACAACTGAGCCTGATTTAAACAAATTTCCCAAGAAGGAAAAAAAAAAGAACCAGTTTTATAAAATATATAAAAACAGAACCACATATAAAAACTACAGTTAAGTAGGCACAGTTACCAATACAAATTAATAATTTTTTATTGTAAATTTTGGGGGACTAAGCACCTTTCTTCTCATTATAAAAGTACAAAACATTTAAATGTGGCTAAATACTTTTAAAAATTTATGTTGAAAGAATAATTTGTACATAATTCCTCAAAACAATGGAACTGCTGTCAGCCATGTACTCTGTAACTAATACAGAGTTCAGAGCCCTCAACAGTTTAAACGGTTAAAAAAGAAAAAAAAAGAATAAAAATTTTTAAAAGGCAGCATTTGATGAGTAAGAGGAGCTTAGAACGGGTTTTTCCAATGTTCCTTGCCAAAAGTATCAGTGCTACCTAACTAGGTCCTTTATATTTCTATGTTTTCTTTCTCATACCAGGTATTGCAATGGTCTCACTGCAGCCCCTATTCTACAGCCCAATCTTTTCAAAAGCTCCCTCTAAAAGCGCTAACTGAAACTATCTACAACAGCCAATCTTTTGCTACAAGGGACAAATTTCATGGAAGACAATTTTTCCACAGACCGCAGTAGTTTTGGTGAGGAGCAGGTGAGAGATGGTTTCAGGATGATTCAAGTGCATTATTACATTTCCCCCTCAGATCATCAGGCATTAGTTTCTCACAAGGGGATCACAGCCTAGATGCCTCCCATTCGCATAGTTTCTCACAAGGAGCTCACAGCCTAGATGCCTCCCATTCGCAGTAGACAGTATATGGTTCATGCTCCTATGAGCATCTAATGCTGCCACTGATGTACGGGAGGTGGAGCTCAGAAGGTGATGCCAGAAATGGGGAGCCTGAAAACACAGTCTCCACTCCTCCTGCTGTGTGGCCCGGTTCCTAACCGGACATGGACGCTGAGCACCAGTCTTCAGCCCAGGGATTAGGGACCACAGATTTACAGCATTAACAAAAAGAACTCTCTGGATCACACTGATTTATAAAAACTTCTTCCTCTTAGTATTAAGATGGGAAAGAGGAGGATAAAAAAAATCTCTTTTGGTACCCTATAATGTAATTTTAATGTTCTACTCAGCATTACAGCATTAATCTGTACTATTTTGTTATTTCTAACTATGAGATTCCCACATTATTTGGTAACATGTAGAAAATTAACTACATTTAACACTGAATGCAAAAATTGAACTTAGCAATCTATACATGATACTTTCACTGCTTTTAACCGTTCAAGAATTCAACTGGAGAACTGTAAAGGTAACAATCACATATATACTACGGGAAGCCAGTAATTACTATTAATCTAAAAACATTAAAATTTTATATTACCCAAAGTAGTTTTTTAAAAGTGATATATTTATCAAAAAAGCTGTATTATAAAATGCCACTCACCATCCCCAGCAGGCAGCCCCCTCTCCTTTTTCTCATCACATCTGTTGCATTCACTGAAGTAAAGCAGCAGGAACATGTCCAAGAGCACCCAAACCAAGGAGGTGGCCAGGACCACCTTGCAATATGCAAATTTTCTCATGGCACTTTAAGTCAAATGCAAAATTTTAAAATATATACATATAAATATACAAAGATCATGAAAATTATTCCAATCCAGTTTCATCAGAAATCACGTTCATACCCTATAGAGAAAAAAAAGTAAAAAAGATTAACTTAAACTTTTAGAACCTAGACAGTGAATTATAGGATTAATATTAGCAATATTAAATAATATAAATTACTAATATCATGAATAATAAGAAATTTGACTATGATGACTAAGTTGGAAAATCAGACTTGGAAAAATTCTTGTAAAACATATACAAAGTTTTACTATCAAGACTACACATCTCCTAGTTTATACAAACCATAACAAAAAAGAATATACCAATAACACCTACAAATCAATATAGAACAATCCAACAGGAAAACAGGTAAAGGATGTAAACAGGCAATTTGCAGAAAAAAAGCCTAAATAACTAACAAATATGTAGATGAGGGCGCAATTTCCTATAATTAGGAAATGCAAATTAAAACAACAGCTACTATTTCACACCCATCAAACATAAGGGTCTTAACTACCTTTCTATTCAATTGCTATATTAAATACTAAGGCAAAAACTAAGCAATTAATTGCCACAGGCTGTTAAACCACCAGTGATTCTCCATCCATTTCCACTAGCCACATTCAGGTCCCAAGCCCAAGAATTATCATAACTCCTCCTTGCAGCTGTTTTGATATGTACATCACTTTTTAAAGACTAATTTGGATAACCCTATCCAAATAGGTATTGCAGATTATTTTCTAAATTCTACTTTCTAGACAGCTGTTAAAAAAATTATTAATTTGCACTAAGCATTGTAGGTAAAAATGCTCATTTTCTTTTTTTTTTTAATTTTTATTAAATCATAATTGTGTACATTGGTACAATCATGGGGCACAATGTGCTAACTTTATATACAATCTGAAATATTTTCATTGAACTATTTAACATAGCCTTCATGGCCTTTTAATCACTATATGAAGACATTTATATGTAATAACCAATATTATTTCAAGCTTATTTATGGAAAAATAGTACAATGTATTATTTCTACATAATTGTTAATTATATAAATGTAATTGTTTCATAATTACATAAATGTAATTGTTTCTAATGAAACAATTTCTACCTTTATTCCCATGGTTATTTTAAAATTATTCCTTTATTCTTCACTTATTAACCATCTTCTAAGTGTCCTTCACTGTCCTTAAAATAAGGACACAAAGAAACCAGGGCCCAGCTCTGAAAGCTCCGCCGGAGAACAAATCAGCAGGTACGGAACAGGGAGAGTGGGGTTGTAGAAAACTGTTCCACAGCAAATTTTGGTCCTTTAAGAGACTACAGGGCATCAAAACCCTAAAATCATACATCAAAAATATCTTCAGACTTCATTATTTGAGCCAAGAAATTCACAGAAGCCAATTTTATGATATTTCAGACACAATGTTTTTTGTAATAGAAAAAATTAATATAGCACAAAACCAGACTTTGAAAATTGTATTTTGAAATTTTTTCTGAAGGTAAAGGGGGAGTAGTTTCTTCATAAAAATAGTTCTAGTACAATATTATTAATCTATAATGAAAGATCCTGCTCTGCTCATAAATCTTTTTCAATCTCATAATGATAGCCATTTATAACTAATAAGAACATGGTCTCCTGGCTTGGCACCTGTAGCTCAGCTGCTAGGGCGCCAGTCACAAACACTGGAGCTAGTGGGTTCGAATCCAGCCCGGGCCTGCCAAACAACAATGACAACTATAACCAAAAAGTAGCTGGGCATTGTGGCAGGCACCTGTAGTCCCAGCTACTAGGGAGGTTGAGGCAAGAGAACTGCCTGGGGGTTGCTGTGAGCTGTGATGCCATGGCAATCTACCCAGGGCAACATAGTGAGAATCTGTCACCAAAAAAAAAAAGAAAAGAAAAGAAAAGGAAAAGAACATGGTCTCCTCTTTCAAAAAGACTAGCCATAATCTAGGAGGCAATGGAAAGGAATTTTACATTAGACCCGGAGACCTTCAGTAAGGTTCAGGAAGCAAAGGCAGTCTAAAGACAGAACATCCCACCTTTCCCAGAGACTGTTAGTGTTGATTGGGTCCCAAGGAGAAGGCTGACATCCCCATCTGGGAATCTTCACACAGCAAAAGCACTGGGTGTCACAACAGACATTATTGGTGACATCGGTGTGCCAGTAAGGCCTAACTTTAGTGCTATAAGCCAAGTCCTGTTCTCTGCAAGAGACCCACACAAAAATAGTCCATTGTTATGGAGAAAGGAGACTTTTCCAATAGTCCTGGAACAATTAGATACCCACATATAATAAACAAAAATCTTGACCCATATTTTTGCATCACATACGAAAATTAACTAAAAATCTAAACTAGATCTAGAAAAAAAAGTAGGATAAAATTTTGGAGACCTTACATTAGACAAAGATTCCTTAGAACAAAAAAGCACAAACCATTAAAAAAAAAAATAGATAAACTGGACTTCCTAATTACAAGGTTCTCCTCTTCAAAAGATACCATGAAGAAAACAAAAACAAAGTCACAAATGGGGCGAAAATATTTACAAATTACATATCTGATAAATGACTTGTATCCAGAATATGTTAGAGAACTCTCAAAGCACAGTAAGAAAATAAACCACCTAATAAAATGGGTAAAACTGTCACTTCACCAAAAAGGCAAATGATGGCAAATGAGCACATGGGAAGTTTAACATCATTAGCTATTAGGGAACTATAAATTAAAACCACAATGAAACAGTACTATGAACTGATAATGATTTAAAAAAAACACTACAAATTAAAACTACCATGAAACAGTACTATGAACTGATAATGATTTAAAAAAAAAAAAAAAAAGAAATACTAAGTGCTGACAAGGAATCGGTGCAACTGGAACTCTAATACATCATCAGTGAGAATGCAAAATGGCCCAGCCTCTTTGCAAAACAGTTGACGATTTCTTCCCATACATATCTGCAATTCTATTCTTTACTCAGAAGAAAGGGGAAATGTCTACACAAAACCCGTGTGCAAGTCTTTATAGCAGTTTACTCATTATCATCAAAATCTGGAAACAATCCAAATGTTCTCTATCCAAATGGATAAACTGTCATACATGAATATAGTGAAACACTACCCAACAATCCAGCAATAACAAACAACAAACTCTATTATTTTGTTTTGTTTTGTTTTTGAGACAGAGCCTCACTCTGTCACCAGGGGTAGAGTGCAGAGGCATCATCACAGCTCATTGTAATCTCAAACTTCTGAGCTTAAGCAATTCTCTTGCCTCTGCCTCCCAAGTAGCTGTGAGTGTGTAGCACTACTCCAAGCTAATTTTTATTATTTTTTGTAGAAATGGCCTAATTCTTGCTCAGGTTGATCTTCAACTCTTGGCTTCAAGCAAGCCTCACCCCTTCAGCTCCCAGAGTGATGAGATTACAGGAATGAGCCACCACACCCATCAATAAACTCTTAATATATGCAGTAACATGGAAAAATTCCACAGGCATTATGCAAAGCAAAGGAAATTACACATGAAAGGCTGCATATACTATATGATTCCATTTATATGACATTTAGGTAAAGGCAAAAACTACATGGACAGAAATTAGGCAAGTGGTTAACAAGGGCTGGGAATGGAGTAGGGACTAACTACCCTTAAAGGGCAGAAAGGAATCTGTGAAGATGAACATGTCCCATCTTCCTAGTGGGGGTGATCACACAACTACATTCATTTGTCCAAACTTATAAAACTGCACCGAAAGGATAAATTTTACTGTCTGTAAATTCAATCTCAATTAACTTTAAATATGGGGAGGGAGATATTTCAAAGAATGACAATTTTAGAAGGAGAAAAACTCCTTTTGTTTTCTCAAAAGATACATTATCACAATTCATTTTGGAAGTTACTAGAAGTTCACTTTGTCCCAACCACAGTAAATTAAAACCTTCCATTTGAAATGTATTTAACTATTTTAAAAGTTATAAAATGAAAATTAATGTCAAAATATAGCAATCAATTACAGGTGCTATCTGACCTGTAATGGGATTACATATCCGTAAACTCACAAGTTGAAAACATCTTAAACTGAAAATACATTTAATATACTTAACCTACCAAACATCACAATTATCCTAGTCTTAACTGTACTCAGAACGTTTACACTCACTTCACTGGGCAAAATCATATAATTGAAGCCTGTTTTATAACAAAATGTCAAGTGCCTTATGCAATTTACTGAATACTATGCATTACTCTAAAATTGTGCCAGTTTTACACCATTGTAAAGTAGAAAAATCATAAGTCAAACCACTTAAATCAAAGATTGTCTGTTTCTCAAGAAACTTCTGATCCGAGTCTTTATTTATTTATTTATTATTATTTTTTTTAATCAAGCAATCAGCAATGAGTATTCTCTTCATTTCAGGTCAGTCCCGAAAGATGACTGCTATTTATTTATTTTTATTGTTGGGGATTCGTTGAGGGTACAAGAAACCTGGTTACACTGATTGCATTTGTTAGGTAAAGTCCGTCTTACAATTGTGTTTTGTCCCCCAAAGGTGTGGCACACACCTAATGTCACATATGCTAAGGTTTTCGCAAATATTGATAGCACTTTTTAGGGCTAACTGATTATGTTCTCCTCTCCTCATACTTCTAACCAAGATTCTCCAGAAATTTGAAGGCTAAGAAAAGCAACTTAGTTCAACAGAAACTTCAAGACACAATTCTCTTGGAACCAAAGATTCAGGCCCCTCTCTCCAGAGGACACAGTATCATCTCAGGCACCTAGACCTAGGATCACTAGTTTTGCATCACACTGGCCAGAGATATGAGATACAAAGCTTTTTAACAGATCTATTCATGTAATTTGTAGCTGGAATTTCTGCCAGAAAACCCAAAAGTCTTAAAAAGATGATAGATCTAACTTTGCCGAAAAGGCTTCCTTAAGGAAGACATGATTTGAGGGAAAAATCAGCATTTCAGGCAGTGAACTAGCAATCTATAGCAGGAAGGAGCCTAACACTGAAAAGCTAAATTGTAAAGTAAATTGAAGGGAAAAAAAGAATGCAATGTGAGAAGAAGGTGGAGACAAATACAAGTAGGAAGATTCAAGGGACATTAAGGGTCAAACTCAATTCTGGTTTGTACAAGTGGTCACAGAGTAATTCCAGTCATGAAAACAGGATCGGTTAAAAGAGGACCAACTGTTGGCGGAGAGCAGAAGCAAGATGGGGAAAATGTTAAGTCTGATTTTAGATATGATCAGTATGAGGCGCCTTTGATACTTTCAAAGAGAGATGCTCACCATGCCTGCTGGATACACATGATTGGGGCTCAAAGGAAGGTTGTGATGTAAAGATACACAGACAGAAGACCTTGACCCACGTTACTCCCTGTAGGGGTAGAAAGACTTAAAAAAAAAAAATCAGTACACAAAATAATTTGTGTGCAGCTTAATTTTCCTTTTAGAGTATGGGCTAGACTTATAGTGGCTTGCTTCCAACCAAAAAAATGTGGTGGAAGTAACGGCGCATGCCTTCCAAAACTAGGTCACAGACACTGTATGCTTCCTTCTAGCTCTCTGTCAGATCACACACCCTGGAGACAAGCCAGTGCCATGTCAGAAGGACACTAAAGCATCCCCACAGAGAGGCCCACCTGGTGAGAAATTGAAGCCTCCTGCCAACACACACTACCTTGCCAGGCACGGCAGTGAGCTCCTTTGAAAGCAGTCACAGGAAAGCTTTCAGAGGATAAAACTTCAGCTGATGTCGGGATTGCAACATCATGAGCCATTACCACCCTGGCAAGCTGCTCCTCCATTTCTGACCTAAAGAAATATGAGATACTCAATGTTTACTGTTTAAAGCCATTAAACGTTCAGGTGATTGGTTGGTCAGCAATAGAGAACTTAAATAGCAAACGAGGACTAGAAAGGAAAATCTTTAACCTATGGGAAACATAGTATTTAATGATGGAACTTCAGGTGCATGTCAGTATCATTATAACCAAGACGCGTTGTGTGTCTTCACTTCAACTTCACACTGTACTACAAGACTCAGTGAGAAGAGAAGAAAGGGGAATTAAGGATTAGAAAAAAGAGACAAAATTACCATGTGCAGATCGTTTCATTTCTTCACAGACATTCTAAAAGAATCAATAGATAAACATTAGAGCTAATTAATTCGTGCTTTCATCAAAGTTGCTGAATACAAGATGAATGAACACACAGCATCAATTTTGCTATGTGGTAGTAAATTAGAATATACTAACAGAAAACAAATCCTATTCAATATAGCTATGCAAACCCAAAGGTATAATACTTGTAAGTAACTTTAACAAATATGTGCAGGAGGTAAAGAAACCATGGAGCCTCCGTGAAGGAATGCAAAAGAACACCTGAGTACTGAATAGATATACCATCTTCAGGGGAAAATGAGTATCCATTCCCAAAATTACATTCAACATTCAACATAATTCTAACCAAAATCTAAAAGAGGCTTTGCGGACTGGATTTAATAAAGCAGATGGGGACTGGATATTATAAAGCAGATGTGTCTAAAATCATGTAGTACCCAGAAATAAATCCATACAAGTGCGAAAAACAGGAAAGCTGCTACTACAAATCAGAGAAGAAAACTGGTACAGGGACAACTGGCTTTCCATATGGTTAAAAAATAAATTTAGATATTACCTTACAGCAATAAAAAAGTAAATCTGTGAAATGATAACTGAAGCCAAAGTTGTCAAGACCAAGTAGCAGCTATTCTGGCCCACTACCTGCTGCTAATGTAAGTACGGCTCCAGCTCCTCAATCTTCAAATTCATAGTTCCCACTTCCTAAGAAGTGTGTGGGCCAACACTTCTGCCACTGTTTGAGTTTTCAAATGATTACTGATCAAAATTTAGCATTGAGAAAGCTCATTCATTTTTTCCTATTAATTTGTTAAGATCTCTATATATCTATGTCAGTTACTAATACATGTATTATGAGTATCTTTTCCCAGTTTTATACCTTTATCTTCTTAAGAAGAAGTATCTTTTATGATTCACATTTCTACATCTTAAGAAATTCTTCTCTACATTGAAATGATTAAAAATAAGTTTTTTGTTTTTTTTTTTTTTTTTGCAGTTTCTGGCCAGGGCTGGCTTTAAACCCACCACCTCTGGCATATGAGGCCCTACTCCTCTGAGCTACAGGCACCACCCTAAAAATAAGGTTTTGATGTCTAAAAATTTTTACGTTTTTCTTTTCCCATTTAAGTAAAGATTCAGTATCATTTTCTCCCATGTGGATATCCAATTATCCCAGAACTATTTATAGCAAGTTCACGCTCTCCCTAACGGTGTATAACGCCAACTTTGTCATAAAGCAAATTTCTTAGTTTCTGTATCTCTTCTATTGCGCCCTCTTCCTAAACCAAATTGCTGTCTTAATTATTATAGCTTTCTACTAATTCTTAAAAGATGGTAAAGCAAGTGAGTGATTCTTACCTATCACTGCCTCTTCCAAAGTAGATAGCTACTCTTGATCTGTTAATCTTCCTTAAAAATTTTAGAATCAACTTTCAAGCTCCAGTCAAAAAGAAAAGTTGTTGTATTTCTGATTAGATCAATAGAATTCTATAAATAACTGGAGAAATTTACTACCTTTACAACATTGGTCTTTAAATCCACAAACATGTTCTGTCTCCTCCCATTTAGGCCCATTCTTAATATCTTCCAATAAAATCTTATAATTTTCTTTTAAAGATTTAACACAAATTTTGTTACAAAATACTTGTTAGATACTTTTTTTCTACCTAAAACAGTATCATTTTGCTTACTATTGATTTACAGACTGAACCTGATTTTCACTCATTCTTAATTCAGCTACCTTGCTAACATCTCTGGTACAAAACTGAACACAGGAAGTGATAGCCATCCTGGTTTTATTCCTGATCATAAAATTTGTTATAAGTCAAAGAAAGAAAGTAGTACCTATGATGGATCATTTAGTTACTTCAAATATTCATTCCATTTACTTCAAAAGAAATCTAGTACTAAAAAAGTATTTAAATGTATATGGTAGAAAAATTCTGTCTGAGAAAATAAACATAAAATCATAAAAAAGTTGTTGATGATTGAGAGTTGAGATGATTAAGAGTTAAACACTAAAGAAATTCCAAAAATATTTTTGAAATAACATCAATATTAGAATAAATGCACAGTACCTACTTTTAATGTCTGTTTTTTGGGGGGTTTTCTTGGCCAGGGTTGGGTTTGAACCCGCCACCTCCGGCATATGGGGCCAGCGCCCTACTCCTTTGAGCCACAGGTGCCGCCCTTAATATCTGTTTTATTCCTTAAAAAACCCATTTCAGTACCGGCATATCTCTGAGATACTTTGTTATAATGTGATTTTTAGTCTTCTGGATATATACCTAGTAAAGGAACTGTAGGATCAAATGGTAGGTCTATTTTTAGATCCCTAAGTGTTCTCCAAACATCTTTCCAAAAGGAATGTATTAGTTTGCATTCCCACCAGCAGTGTAGAAGTGTTCCATTTTAGATAACCACAATAAAGCAAATATTGCCATGAAGTAAGTCATACAATTTCTTTGGTTTTCCAGCACACATAAAACTTATGTTTGTACTTTACTATAGTCTATTAAATGTACAATAGCATTGTTTTAAAAAGCAATGTATATGCCTTAATTAAAAAATACTTTATTGATAAAAAATGTTAATGATCATCTGAGCCCTCAGCAAGTCATAATCTTTTTGCTGATGGAGGCTCTTGCCTTGATGTTGATGGCTGCTCGCTAATCAGGGTGGTATTGCCAAAGGTTGGGGTGGCTGTAGCAATTTCTTAAAACAAGACAACGTGAGGCCAGGCACCAGGTGGCTCATGACTATAACCCTAGTACTCGGGGAGGCCGAGGTGGGAGGATCCTTTGAGCTCAAGAGTGTGAGACTGACCTGAGCAGACCCCATCTCTACTAAAAATAGAAAAATTAGCCCAGTGTGTGGTTCCAGCTACTTGGGAGGCTGAGGCAGAAGGAAAGCTTGAACCTAGGAGTTTGAGGTTGCTGTGAGCCAGACACCAGGGCGCTCAGAGTGGGACTCTCTCAAAAACCAACCAAACAAATAAACAAAAAACCCCAGACAACATGAAGTTAGCTGCACTGACTGGTCTCTTACTGAAGACTTCTCTGTAATAAGTTGGATGCAGTGGCGTATGCCTGTAATCCTGGCTACCAGGGAGGCTGAAGCCCAGGCTGTAGTGAGTGATGATCACGCCTCTCACTGCACCCCAGCTGGCCACAGAGTGAGACACCATCTCTTCAAAACAAACAAGTAAATAAAAAAGACAGTACGTGATACTGTTTGATAGCATTTCCCCCACAGCGGAACTTTAAAACTGGAGTCAGTCTCAAGCCCTGCTGCTGCTTTATCACCTAAATTTTTGTTGTCAATTTCAACAATGTTCATAGCATCCTCACCAGGAATAGGTTCCATCTCAAGAAACCCCATTCTTTTTTTTTGTTTTTTAATTTCAGATTAATATGAGGGTACCAATGTTTAGGTTATACTGTTTTCATTTCTACGGTAAAGTTCAAGCTGTAGTTGAGCTCTTCATGCAGAGCCACGCTGAACAATCTCACGCTGGGCACCTTAGTTGAGATCCTGCCAATCACCCTGCTTCCCCCCCCTTCCTTCTCCCCTCCCCCTCACTAGACTATACTTGTGTCAAGAAACCACCTTCTTTGCTTATCTATAAGAATCAACTCCTCATCTCTTCAGGTTTTAACATGAGATTGCTGCAATTCAGTCACGTCTTCAAGGCCCCAGCACTAACTCTAGTTCTGTTGTTACCTGCACCACATCTGCCGTCACTTCCTCCTCTTACACCTTGAAGCCCTCAGTGTCACCCATGAGGGTCAGAATCAACTTCTTATCTTACAAGTGCAAATAAGGTAACCTGATTGTATGTACCCTCATGTTAACATGGAAAAACAAAATTTAAATATTGGCAAATAAAAGTTATTTCCAAATTAAAAAAAAAACTAAGGGATGTAAGACTCTTTTGCTTTAACATTTAGCAGCCACTGTAGGATTGGTAATTGGCCTCATTTTGATACTGTTGTGTCTCAGGAAATAGGGAGGCCCCAAAGGGAGAAAGACCAGGGTGCAGTCCATCAGCAGAGCAGACGGAACACACACAATTGTTAGGTTTGCCATCTCACATTGGTACAGTGCACGATGCCCCAAATACGTACAATAAGATAACATCAAACAGATATGACGATGACGTTTGAAATATTGTAAGAATTACCAAATTTTGACATGGAGATTTAAAATGAGCATAAGCTGCTGGAAAAAATGGTTCCCAACAGGCTTGCTCAATGCAGGGCTACCACAGACCCTGAGATCTGGGAAGCACAATAAAGCAAAGTATAATAAAATGAGAAATGCCTGTATTTCTGAGTCACATTTCATTTCAAG
Source organism: Perodicticus potto (assembly GCA_963574655.1). Lineage (NCBI taxonomy): Eukaryota > Metazoa > Chordata > Mammalia > Primates > Lorisidae > Perodicticus > Perodicticus potto. The sequence goes on along the minus strand of CAUYRH010109006.1, from coordinate 47,809 downwards.
CTCTCTAGATATTTACTGAGTTTTGGCCAAAGATGTTCTTGATACTACGTCAGGGACTAGAGAAGGCACGAGCATGAAGGCAACGGACACACCTGGCCGCACTCTGAAACGCCAGGGAGAGACACGCCACCCGCGTTACAGAAGAGAAACACCAACTCAGGAAACCTGACAGGGAAGGAGACATCCAGACAAGGACGTTTCTCAACAGGTTTTATCAGACGGGAGAATAAGACAAGGTTTTGGTTAAAGTAAGTTGTGTTATTTCTGTCTCTCCCTTATCTAAAACCCTTGAAAGGACTTCCCACATCCTTAATGCATTCTTTCCCATTGGCTGGTTTTGTACTAAAGAACACTGTCACTGCAGGACCCTTCCCTTGGAGTCTTCACTAAAACTCCAAGGCCAAACAAGTCAGGGATGTATTTCATCCTCTAGTCACCCCTGGGAGGGGTCGCATTGCATATTATCATACCAAAGAATCTGTAAAGTTTCATAATAAGGAAACATTTAATTATGTTAACTCAGAACATTTCATTTTGAAGCATGAAATTTCCCTTATCTAGTCTTTTTTGTACAGAACATAAAGCAGGTATCAAATAACAATAAATATACTAGTAACAATTGGTTCAACATTCTGTAATCAGGCAATTTTCCCTTATCTAGTCTTTTTTTGTACAGAACATAAAGCAGGTATCAAATAACAATAAATATACTAGTAACAATTGGGTCAATATTCTGGAATCAGGCAATTGTTTTTATTTTTATTTTTTTGAAACAGAATCTCACTCAGTTGCCCTCAGGTTGAGTGAGCAACCTCAAACTCTTGGGCTCAAGAGATTCTCTGTGTCTATAGTCCCAGCTCCCAAGTAGCTGGGACTATAGATGCCCACTACAACACTGCCTGTTATTGGCTATTCTTAGAGTTGAAAGTCTCGTTGTTGCTCAGGCTGGTCTCAAACTCTTGAGCTCAAGCAATCTACCCACCTTAGCCTCCCAGCACAGACATGAGCCACCACGCCTGGCCTGGAATCAGGCAATTCCTAAACACATATGGGTCATTTGCTTTCTGCAAAACTTATATTCCTGTGAATCTACAAATTCTGTAAAAAAGAACCCCAATGTGTTTAAAAGACAATCACAAGGAAGACTTTCACAAAATGGTTAATTTTGTAGTATCTTTTTTTTTTTTACACTGAAAAGTTGTATATTTAGAATTAGCTAGCCAGACTCAGTTTAGATAATCTCAATTTTGTTGGCAACATCCAAAGCATCATAATCAGGAGCCAAGTTTGTAATATCTTATTCGTTTTGAGTTAATATTTCTGTATTTGTCTTTAATGTAATATATATTCACATATAATACAAATACTTGTGGACAAAAATGGGGAATCCAAAAGTTGCCGTTATATAAATCCCTAAAAGTATAGAATTTACAAACTTCTCAGAGAAATGAAACTTGTGAACTCTTTTACTTTCACTTATTTTTTCTGAGTTTAGAATATCATACTTTAAAAACTGTATCTAGCACTAAATATTGCATTCAGCAAATGCAACATTATTTCATGCAGGATACTGTGAGAAAAGAGTTACTACAGTATGTCTATTTTACTTGGTTCTTGCTAATCTCTAGGGGACGCCTGGAACCATGGCAATGACCCTAGCCAAACTCTGAGAACTAAGCTCCCAGAGTACTCACAGTCACTGATTAATGATCTTTTTGTGTATGCTCCAGGCAGTGAATCAGGATATACCAAGCACTGTTTTATTTCACCAAGAGTTTGATGTGTACATGATATCTGGTGTAGGGCCTCACATACTATAGGAATGTGCCCATCTGAGCAGTTTCCTGTAAGACCTCTGGACTGGAAGGCCTGCACGCTTCTCCAGCCTGAGACACTTGCGTATGGACAGAAATGCATGTCCATGTGATTCTCACAGAGAGAGGGCTTGGAGGCCCATGGCTGAGTCTCTCTACCATTCACTTTTTCCTGCCATTCCTATATTGCATGCTTTGATGTAATACACCTTAGCCATGAATACAATGTTATGTTGAGTTGTGTGATTTCTTCCAGCAAATTGGTGGTGACTGAGACAAATACCAAACAAATACCATTAAAGAATCTGGTTTGTCGTAATACCTATTTCTTTCATTCTGTGTCAGAAGCCAAGTGATCATAATCCCAATCTCTCCAAATGAATAAATCAGTATACCAAAAAAACAAAACAAAATGTTAACATACGAGGCCTGACAAGACAGCTATCCTTAAAAAGGCTTGGAAGCCATGGTTGGCCTTTTGCTGGCATCTGGAATTTGAATAGTAACAGTTTCTTAAAATAATAGAAAAGTTTCCCCTGTATGATATATTTGATTCACTGTGCTTAAATTGTTTGTATAAACAACACAGTTTGTGTTAGACACACGGTTTCCTTCTGGAAATCTGGAATGTTGGTCTGTGCTAGGCAGACAGTCCCTATATGATCAGCCCCAGTGAAAACCTTGGCCATTAAGTCTCTAAGTGAGCTTCCCATATCTCACAAATGTTGTCACAATACATTGCGAGAGGAATGAAGCACATCCTGTGTGACTCCAAAGGGAGAGAACTCTCGGTTTCCTCCGGACTTAACCCTAGGCACTTTTCCCCTTTGCTGTCATAAATCTTAGCTGTTAGCAGGATCAACATCCTGTCAGTCACTACAGCCAATCACCTAACCTGGGGGTGGTCCTGGGAACTACCACCATAATCACGTTAAAAGAGAAGTGAGTGTCTGTTGGAGCAAATGCCAAAATTCAAATTTGGGCTCAAATTTCAGTACCAACACTTATTAGTTATGTGACCCTAGCAATGGCATTTTATTTACAAAAACCTGAGCCTCTTCATTCCTTTAAATGAGAAAAAAATGCCCACCTTATAGTCCCACCGCACTAAATTAAATGAAGGAATGAACAACACACTCTTACACTCACCCCAGTTCACACTCAGGAGATTTTAAATGGTATTTCTAAAGGCACTTTCTTAGATGAAATAAATCATCAGGAACCTTTCGTATGTGGCGCAGTAAGAACTCCAATGGCCATTTACAGCACTGCAAAGACAAGCTTAAGAGACAAACTCGTATCCTGTGTCTTCACCACGGGCTCTGTGAGTGAATCCCCATGACAGGATTACCAAGTAAGTTCAAGCAGGTTGAACCCTATATAACAAACATCTTTTGATTTTTGAACCTGGTGTTCATTTCGCGTTCAAACTGACCTCTGTAATGAGAAGTGATCGTAACAATGGATTGTATCGGAACTATGCTTTATCGTTACATTTCCCAAATTACTAAACTATAATTTTAGTACAAGCCATTCTCTTGCATGTCTATGAAGCATAAAGTCCAATCCACACAAGTTTTGAAACCACAGAACTGTTAAGATCAAATCCCAAAGTAAAGAGAAGTAAAACCCTGAAGTCATTCACTTCTAACTATCAACTTACCCCAAAGTGGTTTTTCAAATGAATTCATATCCCAAATCCACATGTCCCACATCTCCTGTTGAAAAATAAATTTCCTACAATCAGTTTATTTCAGAATAATTCTATCCTCCCCCCTTATCTCAGCCACCTTGTTCCACTGGACTGTACATAGGTCAATTGCCACCTGAGTACAAGGACCAGGTCTTAATTCAGCTACTCCCCCAATGCTGATCACAGTACCTGGCACAAAATCTCTCTTCAGTTACTGTCTGTTACAAGAATAAATGAGGCAACGTATAAGGTATTGCTGAGATTCAACACCAAGCTCAGAGGAAATACTATAAAATTACCTTTCTTTCAACTTTCCAGGTGGAAAGACCAAAGACACACTGACAGTATTTGTGACAGACACTGTTTGCTCTTTAACCTGCCAACACATTTTTCCCTGCACTGGACCCCTGACAGCAGTCAAGTAATCATTCTTTCCTCAGCCACCTGTTCTAAACTGGCTCAAGACAGCCATAACCCTTTTATTCCTCTGGCCAGGTCAAATGACCAAATCCTAACTAATGAGATCCGAGGGGAGCTCTCTAGGGAAGCATTCAGGAAAAGTTAAGCCTCCTCATAGAGATGCTGAAAGAGAAACTGTATTTTTCCACCTTTAGACATCGTACCGCACTCTAAGAAATGCTGTAGCCATCTGTGTCCTCAAGGGAGACCATCACCCACGTGGATGGCACCATCGATGTGCTGAGGATGACAGAATGAAAACATGGATGGCACTCTGGACCTCGACAACCCCATGGAGCCAAACCAGCCCCGGAACCTTCTAATGTCCATGCCTCCTGTTATGTGAGATAATAGAGCCCACCCTGATTAACTGGGTGTTCTGCTTCTACAGAACAAAATGTCCTGATACATTACTCCACAACCTGCAACTATAAACTTAGGTAGGTATGTATTCCATGATAACAAAACCAAGATACAAACCAGTGAGGATCTAAATTAAAGAGTCTACTTTTACAGGGGATTGCATGGAAGTAGAATTTCAACATAAGTTTAGTTGCTACAATCTTAGACACAGCATTATTTAATTTACATGAATCACATATCCCAAGTTCACTCAAGCTTTATCAAATATATGTGAGACACTATGCTAAGGGCCTGATCCACACAAATATGAAAAAGGTTCAGTCTCTATCCTGAACAAACTTGCAATATGGAGAGAGAGATAACAAAGTGAGTTTGTACGCTATTTCACATTTTACAGAATGTTTATATCTTTGCAAAAGGTGCTGAAAGTTTTTAATGGGCTACAGTACCCAGAGGAGAAAAAGTGAGAGGGGAGCGTGACCAGGGAACTGGGATGACTTAGAAAAATGCAAAAGAATATTTCAAGTGGACAAAAAACAGTGTGAGCTAAAAGAGAGAGGCAGGGAAATTCAGGGACCGTCTGGGTAACAGCAAACAGAAGAAATGGGAGCTAGGACCGAGGAGGTGCTTACAGAACAAAGGGAATCTTGGCTATCACGCTAAGGAGTCTGAAGGGCAAGGTAAGTCACTGACTTCTTCCCGTGTTTTTATTTTTATCCCTAAATCATTACAATAAAACACTGTGTTGGGGTTTCAGAAAATAAGCATCTTTCTCTTCTCCCCAAGTGTGAACTCCAGGACACTAGGAAATACACTGTCCATCATCAACGGCAGAGAAGCTCGACAATCTCTGGGAGCAATTTCTGGCAGTGAGGATCCAGCAGGAACTTCCTCCAGGCCCATGTTATTTTCTCCTCATAGAGTCCCCCCCAAATTTCAAGGTTTTGCTATGCGCTTTTGCCACACAATCAATCTCTAAAGTATCATTCTCTCTTCCTTTACTCTCCTCTATGCAAGAAATCTATTCTCTGTCTTCAAGGTCTGCCTTTATTTCAAAGAAAACACTCAGTGATCAAGTCACTCTGATGTCCTACCTATCAACACCAGTCTCTTTCCCAGCCTCATCCTATTTGATGTTTCAGTCATCTTAAATTATTTTTGCATAGGGTAGGCTATCAATAAAATAAAGCCTCCTCTTCTCTTGGCTCCCAGGGTTATTCTCCTATTTTTCTGCTCTTGCTTCCAAGTCATCTTCACTGGCTCCTCCTACTCTGCCCTGGATCTGCTCTCAGTCCAGACTCCATACACACCCTCCCTGGGAAAATCATCAGCGTACAGCTTTGGCCATGCTATGCTAATAGTGCTCACGCCCATCTCTTCTTCCTAGAACGCTCTGGTTACACTGCAAGCTTCTCCAGCATAGGAATTACATTCTACATACACAAGCCCTAAAACATGTTATGAAATATCTGAAGAGAACAGAAACTCATCTGCCAAATAGCCTGTCCACCCCATGTTATTCTTTATCTTTTCCTAATGCTTTATGTTCCACTGTAGCTTCAACCACTACTTTACATTATAATCTACTAGCTTGTAAGGTCCAAGAGGGCAGGAACTTTATTTTCTTTAGCACTATTGCTACAGCACCTGGAGTAGTACTTCGCTCAAGGAGAAGAGTTCAATATTTATTAAATAAACAAAAACATCCAGCAAACAATACCATGCATGAAAGAAGAAAGGCAACTGAAATAAAAGCATTTTAAGGTTGTGTGTTATGGATGAAGATATTTGATTAATTCTAGGCTTTTTAAGGTCAAACAATATTTCAAAATTTAAAAATAACAACTAATAAAAATAGAACATATAACTTAAAAATCAAAGCTTAAAAAGAAGGCATAAAAAAATCAAGTAATTCAAAAAAACAACGGGAAAGGAATTTAAAATAACAGAAGAACCACAAATCTAGAAAGCACAAAATGACAGAAATTAACCCCAGTATGTTGGTTATTAAAATTAAGACTAAAAGATAAGTTGTCAGACTGGAATTTTTAAAAATAAAAGCCAAATGTTGTTAAAATATATATACCAAAAACCATAAAGATTCGGAAAAGTTAAAATAAAAGCACAGGAAACTCACACACAGAAAAATGGAGCAGTTACTCTGAACTAACCTACACACGAATGATAAATTACAATCTCTGGGGAAAATTCATTATAAAAACAACTGTTTGAAGGCACGAAGAGCGACCAAGAGGCAGAAACTGGAGAGAAGCCAATTCTTGAAAGAGGAGAGGAGCTATACGCTCTGAGATCTGCCTCGGAGCAGCTGCTGGCCTGAGAGCAGGTACCACCCTACACTGCAACACGAGTTAGGAGAAAACAAAAGTGACGGTCACAAAACATATTATCCACAATATCCAGTACGTAATAAAACATTACTAGATAAACTGAAAAATTCAACCCACATTTTCTCTGTCAAGAAAAAAGGCAGGCCAGAGGAACTGCGCGGAAGATGACCCAAATGCAGAAATCAGTTGACAAGGACTATAAAGCAGGTAGTGTAAATATCTTCATGAAGTTAATGATAAACGAAGGGAGCTCTTACCAGACAAATTACAACTATAAAAAAGAACCACAAAGATACCAAGTCTGAGGTGGAAAATTCATTTGATGGGATTAACAGATCGCCCACAACAGAATACAAGGTTAGTCAATCTAAAGACATATCAAAATAAACTTTCCAATCTGAAGACGTATGAGAAAAGAAAAACTTTTTAATCAGCAGAACTTCAGTGCGCTGTAGTACATCATAAAATTTAACATATGCAAAACCATAATCACAAAAAGAGCATAGAAAAAAATAACACAGCAAAGTACATGAAAAATAGCTGAAAATGCATACAATTTGAAGAAAAACAAAATTGCAAACCTAAGTCCAGTGAACCCTAAGCAAGACAAATACAAAGAAAACCACAACTAGAGCACATCACATTCAAAGTGCTCAACACCAAAGATACAGAAAGAATACGGGAAGAATCTGGAGGAAAAAAAAACATTATGTACCAAAAAAAAAAAAAGGGGCTGACTTCTCATTTTATGAAAGAAAGACATTTCGCACTACAAAAAAAGGCTTAAAGAAGTTCTGCAGGTAAAAGGGAAATGACACCGAAATGATACCAGATGGAAACTCAGATCTGTATGAAGAAATAAAGAACATCAGAATCAGAGTATATGAATAAATAAAAAGGCCTGGTTGTCTTCCTTCCTAACTTCTTAGAAGATATATGTATTCTGTAAAATAGTACAATTCAGCACCCATTCGCCGCTTCACAATATTTTAAAACAAAAGCAAAAGAACTCTTGGAAAACTAGAAATAGGAACAACTTTGTTAACCTGACAAATGATATCTGTCCTAAATCTACAGTAAATAAACCACTTAGTGGTTGGAAGCATTCCCTATAAAGTCGGAAAAAGACAAAGATAGATGCCTTCCATCATGTCCTTCTGTTAACAATGTAGTAGAGGGCCTATCTAGCACAGTAAAACAAGAAGGAAAAAAGAGATTTAAGAATTAAAAGGAACAAAACAAGAAATGATAAAAAATCTAGGAAAATAAAGACAATTAGAACTAGTAAGATCCTTTAGCAAATGGCAGGTGCCTACAGTCCCACCTACTTGGGAGGCGGAGGCAGGAGGATCAATAGAGAGTCCAGAAGTTTTAAGTTGCAAGGAGCTCTGATGAGGCCACTGTACTCTACCCAGGGTGACAAAGGAGACTCTGTCCTACCTCCCCCGCCAAAACAAAGAGGAAAATGGATAAACTGTGTAAATAAGATACTGTATAGCACATAAAATGAATAAATGAGAGTTATGTGCACCAATATGAATAAACAATGAATGAGATAAAAGCAATGTGCGGAATATGTACAATATTCCATTAACATACAGAGGCTGCCCAAAAAATGTATACACATTTTAAAAAAGAAAAAAACTGCATGAAAATTGTAAATTCAATACATAAGTATATACTAATAACGTTTGCTATTTTGTATACAGTATCTGATATCTCTTATAATTTCAGAACTCAAACAGGACTTGAATATTACAGTTTTAACACAATTTTTTTCCTTTCTTAAAATGTATATACACCCTGTGTATAGTGTTCAAGCATGTTAAAATAAAACATAATGCTTATGTACCCAAACATACATTATAAAGATAGAATAATATGGATGAGAATAATATACCAAATTTGTATTAATGGTTATTTGTCAGGGGCTTTAACTGTATTAGAAGTTTTTTATTTATAAGCTTTAAATTGTGGCACACTGCCAGCTGTTGAATGCAATGTCTATTTTCCCCTTCTTTCTTGAAAATCAAACTGCTATAATTACTAAAAGGCAACCTCCTGGACTGCCCTGCATTCAGAGTAGCCAATAAGATAAAATCAGAAATCACTGGGTGGGGTAATGGGAAAGATTTTTAAGGGGAGTAATTGGAGATGGGCCCTTTGCCCTTTCCCCTTCCTAGATCCTGCTGCCTGGAATGTCAACAAAATGCCTGGAGCTGCTAGGACCTTCTGTGCAATCAGGAGATAACCTTGAGAAGGAAAGTCACAAGTAAAGGATTGCAATGCAGAAAGATAAAAGGCGCTGAGTCCTTAGCTACCACACATCTGCTATATCCCGAAAAGAAAGAAAAAAAACCCCTCTATCTTGGTTAAAGCACCTTTCTGAGGGGGAAGGGGCAATGCAGAGATCTTTTAGATGAGGCCAGATCTAAGGCTGACATGACACAGAAGGGCAAAATGTCAAGACAAGACACAGGGGAGGCTTGGCGCCCGCAGCTCAATGGTTAGGGTGCCGGCCACATGCACCGGGGCTGGTGGGTTTGAACCCGGCCCCGGACTGCTAAAAACAAAAAAAAGCCGGGTGTTGCGGCGTCCCAGCTACTTGGGAGGCTGAGGCAAGAGAATCACTTGAGCTCAGGAGTTTGAGGCTGCTGTGAGCTATGACACCCAGCACTCTACCAGGGGTGACAAAGTAAGACTCTGTCTCAAAAAACAAACAAACAAAAAGGACAAAATAGGGGAAGGTGAGGTCATGACTTATTCTTTATCTTCTGCTAACTGTGCTTTTCAATTTTTTATTACAGAAAGTTTTATTAGCACTTTTCAGATTTTAAACAGATTCTCAAACGCTACTCACAAACAATTGCTGGCCCACAAATGAAGTAAGAATGCAAAGCCAAGAGGGGCTGGCTGACCGGAGTGGGTAAAGAATTCACTCCAAACTTCCCAGCCACACCCCGAGAGCAGTTACTACACTATCCTCACCAGGACTGCCACTGCCAGCTTGGATAACAAACTAGACTGTACAACCCATGCCTTGGCACTTGGACTAGGGATGAGAAAGACCAAGAATAATCTGCAAACTAAATGGAAATCTGTTGTCATTCTCTTTCCCCTCATTTTCCTTCTCCACAGATTCCCCAGAGCTCAGTGCCAAACTTGCCCTCCTCCACAACTGGATCTGGGAGAAGAGAAGAAATGAAAAATATCAAAGAAATCTCAGGTGAAATGTTGGCTGTCATTTACATTTGCAAACATGAAGGCTCTTTTGAGAACTGCTTCGCTTAAAGGATGTTTCTTGGGTATTAACTTGAAAGCTTGTTTGGAGGTTCTAGCAGGAGAGCGCAGCTACTCGTATACCCTTGACCGAGGAACAGTCCTCCTCTAGTGGGGAAGGTCGTCCTCTTCGACCGAGCGCGCAGCTTCAGGAGCGGTGAGGGAGGAAGGGGACACCCGCCTAGCCAGCCAGATCAGCCGAATCAACCCTGGCGATCAATGGGGTGACAGATGTCGCAGCCAGAACGCCCTCACATCCAACTTGGATATTAACTTAAGTAACCTTTTGGGATCGAAATTGTTTTCAAAGTTGCTCAATAGACCAAATAAAAACCAAAAACTTCGGTTGGGGGTAAATTTAAGATTTTGGCCCAAAGAACAGCCTGGAATATTTAGTTACTATTGAAAAACTAAACAAAATGGAAAACCTGTTCATTTACTGGCATGTTACAGAAAAAGAGAGTCCTAGTTAGTCATAAATTTATCACAGGTACCATACACTGCAAAACCCACATACTCTTCCTTTTCTTTCATTAACTAGTCAGCAATTTGGTACATCAGTTTTTGTGTTGTTTTCCTAAGTTGGTTTCTCTCTTAGTTTCTTCCTAATGTCATTTATCTTCCCTTAGTTTACAACCCTTGAGGTGGTTTTGCATTCTCTTCTGCTGATTTTTCTGTGACTAGCTATTCTCTGCCTCATTCCCTCAATTCCACCTTCCCTACGGTTTCAAACTGCTTCTGCACTGATTCTAGTAAGAGCTACTATAAGGGATGATATCTCAAGTGCCATTTGAGATTTTATTCAGCTCTCTGGGAGGCTGATTATAGGACTTGCTTCCTGCTCTCAATCAAAAAGAAAAAAGAAAAAAAAAAAAACCTGTGCAATTAAGCTGTCATTTACTTAACAATGTAATAGAGAGTTAAAAAGTAAATTGTTTAAAATCTTCCCTGAAAGAATCCCACTATTTAATTCACACCAATTAACTCAAAACATACATCTACATTTAAAAAAAATTTTTTTTATCTAACTCTGAAAACTACATTCTACTATAACCTCTAAACCAGGTGTCCTCAAATTTTTTAAACAGGGGGCCAATTCACTGCCCCTCAAACTGTTGGAGGGCCAGACTATAGTTTAAAAAAAAAAAAAAACTATGAACAAATTCCTGTGCACACTGCACATATCTTATTTTGAAGTAAAAAACAAAACGGGAACAAATAGAATTCACACCGCCCCATGTGGCCCGCAGGCCGTAGTTTGAGGACCCCTGCTCTAAACACTTGGGTTACCTCTCTTCCTTCTTAAATATACTAAACAGTTGCATATATTTGTCTTTATTACTGATAAAAATATAAACAAAAGGTAAATTTTTTGCAGATCATATTTCTCCATTTGAGCTTTAGAGAGTTTAAGAATTAAGTTCACCCATGAGTAGATTTTTTCCAAACACATATTAGCCTAGTCTCAAACTTCCTTCTTACAACCATAAATTCATGACTAAAATGTTTGAAAGATGTATTTATTTAAACATTATCAAAGAGTGTATATACTCTTTAATGAATACAAAATAATTTTACAGCACTAAAAGTTCTAATTGTACGATGCTATCTCATTGTATGAAAAAGAATGGTTAAATTTAACTGTAGCTTTCGATTTTGCATTTTGCTGTACTGTTAACTGTAGCACTGCCTTATATACATTAAGAACTTGTTTCCCCCCAAGAAGGAAAGGAACAGCAGCCTAAAAGAAAAGATGCAACTTTCACCTAATATAATATAGCAAGGCTAATGGTTTCATTACAGAGAATCCTAATTTTAAAAAGGGATATTTAAAAGAAAAGGGGGAACAAGAGAGAAATAATTAAAAATAGGTATTTCGTTTCTTCTTAAGAAGAGCTTCTTCATAAAAACCTAATGTATTACATGAATCTTATTTGAGTTTTCAATCTATAGGCACTTTAGGGACCACTGGGGAAATCTGATTATCAGATGCTACTAAGAAATTACTATTCATTGTATTAGGAATAACAGCATTGCAGTCATATTCAAAAATGTTCTCATTTTTAAGAGATACAAACTGAAGAAAAGTTAGAGGTAAAATGACCCGATGTCTTCCATTGCTTTAAAATACATGCACATCTTTCATGAGCACTGGAGCATTTGCCGCTGATCAGATAGTCCATTATATTGGGGTCATTATTATAAACTGAAGAGAGTGTTCACACTTTTTCTTCCTAATAAGATAAACAGACAGATAGAAGTACTATTTCTAAGATAATTTTCCCATCACAGGGATAATTATGTGTGTGAGTGTGTTAGCATGTGTGTGTGACCGTGTGCTGGCTTGTGTATGAAACAAGAGAAGTGCAGGGCAGGACTTCACAGCTAGACTGTGGAGCTAGACTTCAGATGGCCTGGCTGCAAATCCCAAAATGCGTCTGAGGAGGTACCACCTCTAAGCATTTAATATACAAATGAGATTATAAGAGGGTCTTGGTAACTTGATAGAATTAAATGAGGAAATAAATGGAATGTTTCAAAACAAAACAAAAAGATAAAATAAAATACTTGGCCTTGGGTGTAGGCAGGAGATTGAGAAGTGAAGCATGTGTGGAAGTATCTTGGTCTTTGTTGAATAAGGAGGATGGATACAGGTTTAAGAGGGTATATTTTACTATTCACTCTACTTTGATAATATGCTAGAATTCTTGAATACAGAGTTAAAACAAAGAGATAACAAAGAGATAATTTTTAAATGTGTTTCAGATAGCTAAAAGCTAAATTAAGATTACTGATGGACTTACTTTCTACTTTGGCGGGCCAAGTATTACAAACACTGGTGTTTTGTGAGCAAAAATCAAGGCATGTAGACATGTGTTCTCTTAGCTTGAATTTAGTAAGTGCCTATTTACTGTATGCCAAGCATTTTACCAGACCATGGGAAACACTATCCTTAGGGAGGAGACAGGCAATATGAATTAACTGGAATAAAGGAGTTCTAGGGTTCTGAGATGGGTACAGAGAACAGTATCCCCAGCCAGAAAAACGAGGGGAGGCTGTCTGAGTGCCTGCATAACATTCACCCATCAGCACTGCTCAAACAGCAGAGCAACTACTCATAATGTTCCGCTTGTGTTTGCACCAGACCCCACCCCAGCGCAAATGAGTCAGAACCAATCGCTAAGGGGCTCCTCTTTGGATGTTCATGCACTAGAGAGAGAATTTTATCCTAATGGCACCCCTTTCAAGTGGGTTTTATCTTCATTTTCAGCTGAAGAGTCAGAAGTTTTAGGGGTGGGCAGATCATCATCAACCAGAGGACTGGAAGGTCTGCAAGGTCACAGCAGAGTTGGAGGTGTGGTGTCACATGAAGGAGTGCAGGGCTGTGAAAGAGGAGTCACGGACAGTGCTAAACGCTACAACAGACAGCAGTTTAGTTGACACAGGTAGCTATTTTTGCCAAGTATTCAGCAAGTGACAGTGAATTTGGAAAGTTAAACATGACACTAATACATCAGAGGGTTTTACAGACTGACAATTTGCTCATAAATTTTACTAAGTAAAACAACCAAATGGTACTTATGACTTCAGCTTGAGGATAGCTCAAGCCTCAGTACTAGCCACCTTAGCCATAAGCAATGCAGGGGTGGATAAAAAGATACCTAGAGTTCCCAAAGCCAGGAAGGCTCTCTCTCTTTTAACAGGAACGTAAGTTAAAGGAGGAGAATAAAAGCGTAGCAATAACTACTGAGCACTTCCTCAGCTGCTAAGCATTTTTACAGGCACTATATAACACAATCTTTCCAACAACCCTGAGCTAGAGGTACTATTATGCACATCATCTTATTGATAAAAAAACAACACATTAAAAAGTTAAGGAATTTAGCCAAAATCCCAGATTATAAATGTCAATGTGAGAAATTAAATTAGTCAAGGTCCAGAAACCACGGTAAAACCCACAAAATCTGTCCCTTTCTATTCTCCACTTCTGGAATTTACATAAATGGAATCAAACTATATTTTCCTGTTACCACTTTTTTTTTTTTAAAGTCAAGGTTTCACTCCGTTGCCCAGGCTAGAGTTATACTGGCATGATCATAGCTCACTGCAACCTCAAACTCCTGGACTCAAGCAATCCTCCTCCCTCAGCCTTCTGAGTAGCAGGGACTACAGGTGTGTCCCACCACGCCCAGCTAGTTTTACTGTTTTTTGTATAGACAAGGTCTCTCTTGGTCAGACTAGTCTTGCTCAAGATGGTCTTGAACTCCTGGCCTCAAGCAATTCTCCCAGCTCAGCCCTTCCAAAGAGCTATGATTATAGATGTCAGCCACCTCCCTGGCCTCTGCTACCTTTTTAATCCAACATTATGTTTTTAAGGCTCATCCATGTTGACACAACTTACAGTTCATTAACTTTGGTGTCACAGAGCATGAATCTGTAAACTACTATTTTTGTAAACAAAATCTTTTGGGAACATAACAACACCCCTTTGTTTATGTATGATTTATGGCTGTTTTTGCACTTTAACAACAGAGGTATTGTGACAGAGACTGTATGACCTGAAATATTTAGTCTCTGGCCTTTTACAGAGAAGCCTGCCAGCCTCTGCCGTAGAGCATTGCAGAGGTATACCTGACATTGTCCAACTTTTATAATTTTGTCTGTGGTGGGTATTTTTTGTCTATGTAGTTTTAATTTGTATTTTCCTTGATAATGAATGTCTAGTGGTACTGTTTTTCTCCTATGAAATGGCTCTGCCTTTCTTTTGCCCATTTATTTTTTCATAGTTACATATGTACTATATATTGACATAAATATGTATATATTACTGTGATTTTAAAAATCTTTGTCTTTTAAATGTATTAGAAATATGTTCTATTTGTGTACTTGTGACTAGTCTTTATATGCTCTTTTTCATGTAAATGAAAACTAAAAGATCTTAATTTTAATGATAACAGTTTTTTAACTCTAAACTGCTTGTCTGGGTAATTCTATTAACAGACTTCTAATGTTGCATCCAGCTTGTCTTCCTGGAATAAACACTTTGCTCAATATGCAATATTTCCTTTATACATTGCTGAATTTGGCTTGCCTAATTATTTTTGATTGTTTCTTTACTTTTTAGCCATATTTTTATTACTTGCTAAATATATTAAACATGTATTTTATATTCTTTATCTGACAACTAGAATACCTGCAATTTCTGAATGCCTGAGTACGTGGTCTCCTTGCTCTGATGATGAATGCACTGTGGTTCATTTGAAGTGTTTTTGAATTTTTTAATTGCAATATCATGCTCCTAGAAAATTCATGCCTGTGTTAATTTTGTGAGGCCTGTGTTCCTATACCCCTTCAGTGAAGATTTGGTTTGATTCTCAATACTAATAACCTGAAACCACTTTCCACTAAATTCTAGGCTTGGGTTTTTGTTTTTCTTTTCTGAGACAGAGTCTCACTTTGTCACCCTCGGTAGAATGCCGTGGTGTCACAGTTCACCTCAACCTCAAACTCTAGGGTTCAAGCGATTCTCTTGTCTCAGCCTCCAAAGTAGGTGGAAATACAGGCACCCGCCACAACGGCCAGCTATTTTTAGAGATGGGGGGTCACCCTAGCTCAGTCTGGTCTCGAACTCATGAGCTCAGGGGATCTGCCCGCCTCGGCCTCCCAAAGTCCTGGGATTACAGGCGTGAGCCGCTGCGCCCAGCTTTGTTTTTGTTTTTGAAGGCAGTATGAACTCCTACCCCAACTCCCCTTAGAGAGGACTTACCGTTAAAATTTCTCAGAGAAGATTATTTTACCCTTCTAAAGAAAAACAAGCTGTGACAGGCAGCCCTCCTTACCCCATTCCCACCCTCCCCACCTCATACTTTACCAACTCCTACGCTGTAGGATTGGTCTTTTATTTTGTCCTAGTTTACTCACTTTCAGGGAATTTTACTTTTATACAAAAGTCACTAGATCTTACTTCTCACCCTGCCTGATCCCTAGATTCTGTCACCCCAATTTGGCATCCTGCAAATGCCAAAGCCCCAGACTTCAGGGACATACAGAAGCAGAACCCTTAGCCAAGTAGCCAGTGTCACTACTAGCTGCCTGCCTGCTGAGCTCACGAAATCACCCTCCTCTGCCTCCCACGTGCCAGGTAGGATTACAGGTGTGAGCCACCGCGCCTGGCCAAAAGAATACTTTAAATATCCAACTCAGTATTTTTAATGTTTCATAACATGAAGCTTTTAAAAAAAATCTCTCATCTACCGCCTCTTGGCCTTTTGGCTAAGATCCTGGGTGTATAATCTCTAATCTGCTGCCACTAAAAGTTTTGAACAATCTGCTCGCGAGTATTTTTCACCAAAAGAAATGCACCTCTCGGCTCAGCACCTGTGGCTCAACTGGCTAAGGCGCCAGCCACATACACCTGAGCTGGCGGGTTCGAATCCAGCCTGAGCCTGCCAAACAACAATGATGGCTGCAACCAAAAAATGGCCAGGCGTTGTGGCGGGCGCCTGTAGTCCCAGCTACTTGGGAGGCAGAGGCAAGAGACTCGCTTGAGCCCAGGAATTAGAGGTTGCTGTGAGCTGTAATGCCACGGCACTCTACCCAGGGCGACAGCTTGTGGCTCTGTCTCAAAAATAAAAAAATTAAAAAAAAAAAATTAAAAAAAAAAAAAAAAAAAAAAAAAGAAATGCACCTCTCTACTTCGAAAAGCCAAAGGAAAAATGATTCATCCAACTAACAAATGTGCCAAACACTGCTGTAGACACTTAGCACATATCAGTAAACCAAACAAATACAAAGTGCCTGCGTGGGAGGAAAGGAGCAGAGAGCAAACCCCCACCACCAGTAACCTGTATTACCGCCCAGAACGCAGCAAGAGCAAGGGAAGGAAAGAAGAAACCGCGTAGTCAGGTAGGAAGGAGCGGGAGCGTCTGGTGATTACGGGGCCGGGACTGCAAACAAGCTGCCTAACACTAAAACACTTCTTACTTCCACAGAACACACTATCAATTCAATTTTATTGAACATAAAATTATAAGAAACTATTAAATATTTTCCTCTTCTCTTGTCATGAAGTAGAATAGAGGGCAACCTGCAGGTAGGTTAACACTACATGACTCCATCTACTTCTAAGAAATTTGGCACATTGTAATATTGATAATTGGAGAGGCTCACAAATTTACAATGCAACCTGTTTAAAAAATTAAAATAATTAAAAATTTAAAACAAACAGTAGGATCAGAGTAGGTGCTTAATGTTTACTGATAGAATGGTTAAATGAGCAGAATTATCTTTCACATTTCTCAAGATAACTAGAATTTAATTAGTATTAAAATTAGGTAGGGTGGTTTTTTTGGGGGGGGCACTTTAACCTAATCCAGATGGCAACTTGTCCACTTACATTTCCTTCTATCTTTTACAGACATGTCCCCTATTTATAACTCTGTAAGACAGGTTTTCTTCCTCTTTTCACAAGGATCATGTATGAAGTTAAAACACCTTAAAATATTTAAATTCAAACCCAAGAGAGTTATTTTGCAGACTTGTAATTATTTTCATTACTTTTCTCTTCAAAAAATCTCAATTTTTCCTTCTAACTCTTACAAAGTAGATGATAAAGCTAAAGGTCATGTTTCATATAAATGCTGTGTTAAAACTTTGTTGGGATCCCTTTTCAAGACAAAAAACTTATAAATAGTTTCACATACAAACCAGATAGACTATGTTGAGAATGTTTCCTGTGTAGTCAAATCCATTTTAGCACAGCACATACTAAGATCAGCTGGTGGTGGTGAAGCCACTAACACCATGTCCAGCTCAGGTCTCGTGCTGGCCAGCTGCCATTCTCTTCCACTCTCCAGACCATGAGAATTCCCCTTCTATTTAATAAGGAGAATTAGACTACACAATTCCCAAAATTTAACTTTCTCTACCTCCTTACTTTTGTGTATGTGTTGAACTTGATTTTTATTCTACATACCCTCAGATGTGCAAAAAGAACAAACTGCCTTTTAAAAATCTGAGTCAGACAATATTGACCGATACTTTTATAAGTTCGCTGAAAATGACAGTAAATTTTCTTACTGATTTATACAAAACTAGAAAAATAAACCCCAGAAACAAACTAACCTCTCTGATTACAACTGAATATATTTTTGTGAAAGCAAACCAATGATCATGTATTAAAGGAAAATAGCCTTAATAAAATATTAATAGTTAACATTTCAATCCTTGAAATGTTAGTAGTGAGCTATAACGTATTAAAGTTATTAGATAAAATGCTGAAAGTTAAACTGTGGTACAGAGTGGAAAATCTCCATAGTATGTTTACCTGCCTGACTTTCATTCACACAATATTCCCACCTTGGAGGTATCAATGTCTTGGCCAATTTAGTACCTCAGCCAAGGAGTAAGGAACAGAAAGCATGATTGCCGGGACCTCCTCTCCTCCCCACTCCCAACACACATGCACTTTAACCCAAACAGCTCCACTTTTAACTGTTTGCTATTGGAACTTGTTAGAAGACATTATTTGAAAGTATACTCCTACTAATACAGAAATATGAGAACCATCCACCTATAGCAGCAATTCTTAAAAATGTAGTGCAAGACTCTCCCTCTTCCCAGTCCAGGGGTTATTAAAACTGTTTCCAGGTGCAAGGTCAAAACTATGTTTTTTTAATTTAATTTTTTAAAGACAGGGTCTCACTCTGTTGTTCAGGATGCAGTATAGTGGTGCAAATCACAACTTACTGCAACTTCCAATTCCCAGGCTCAAGTGATCCTCTTGCCTCAGCCTCCCCAGTAGCTAGGACTACAGGCGCATGCCACGTGGCTGAGCTTTGTTTTTTTCTTTTTTTGTAGAGGTGGGGTCTTGCTATTTTGCCTAGGCTGTTCTCAAACTCCTGGCCTCAAGTGACCCTCCCTTTTTAGTCTCCCTGAAGTACTGATATTTCAGGCACGAACCACCATGCCCAGTCCAAATACACCAAGTCATTATTTACCTTTTTACTCTCATCTCCTCCTAAGTATATGGCTGAGGTCCAGCGGCTACCTGACATATGACATCAATAAACTCAATAGAAAAAAAGGTGTAAGAATCTGGCCATGAAAAATTAGACATTAATGAAATTTGCACAAAATATAAAATAATGTTACACTTTTCACTAACTTTTCTGGTTTGGAAAATAGTTATTTTTCATAAAAATACATTTATATTAACATACGTGTAATGAGTTTATTATTATTTTGGATGAATTAATAATTTTTAAATTTCTAGGTTATCGTTTTTCTTTTAAACTAATCCTGTAGCAGATTGTTTTTTATCTTTAATGTGGTAAATATCAACACATATAATACACCAAAAAAACTCTTTGGGGTCTTCAATAGTTTTAAATATATATAAATATAAATGGATCTATAGAACTATAAGACTGAGAACCACTGATCTAAAGAATAAAGTTCAAAGCCATGGTAAAAATGAAATCCATGCTTACATAACTGTCATTCCATAACATTTATTAAATACTAGTTTATGCTGGGTTCTAGGTCTACAGCAATAACAGGACAATGTTCCCCCTCCCACAGAATGGTAGTCAAGTGTTTGGATATAGACAATAAATAAAAAGTGACAACTAGCAAGTAGTGCTCAATAAAGAAATAAAAAGAGTTGGCATGTGGCAAGTTACGGGGTAGCTGCTAACACTGGGTGATCAGGAAAGGCTTCCCTGAGCAGAGCATGGAGCAGATTGGAAGAGCAAGCAGCCAGGCATGGGAGCGTCCCCCAGGAGACCCTTCCAGGCAGAGGCTTCAGGGACTCTGCACATCACAGCTGGGCCCACACCCTGCTTCCCTTTTACGTCTCTGTCAGTGCCCTGCTCTTCTGTCACTTCTCACCACTTCTTATTGTCCAATTTTGCCACACTTTCTCTGGCTTCCACACCTGCGTAGATGTTATTTCCACTGCCCAAAATGGCCTCTGAAATGAAATTTCTCTCTGAAATGTCCTCACAAGTTATACAGCTGGTCCTATTCCTTGAAATGTGAACACACTGTAGATTCCATCAAAATGTAACTACATGATTCCAGGCACAATGAAGATTTAAAAAAAAACAACCAACAAAATAGAAGTGATCTAAGTTCTATTAGTTTCAGAAAAAATTACTTTCAGAACTATTTTGTACTTCTATCAAAAAATAATCAAATGGAAGGACTTTATCTAACAAATGCAATCAGGGTAACCTAATTCTTTGTACCCTCAATGAATCCCAAACAATTAAGAAAAGAAGAAGAACCTTTATGAGAGGTCGGACAATTAAATTCAAGAACGCAAGCTACAAAAAGTTTTACATGGAATACATTCTTCTCAGTAAAGCATCACAAGAACAGAGAAGCAAGAATCCAATATACTCAATTCTAATATGAAGGCAGTAGATGAGCTAATACAAGGGGTGGGTAGGGGTGGGGAGGAGAGAGGGTGATGGGCGGTCACGGTCCATGGCACACCTCTTGAGGGTGGGACACAATTATAAGAGAGACTTTATCCATCAAATGCAATCAGTATAACCTAATTCTTTGTACCCTCAATGAATCCCAAACAACTAAAAAAAAAAAGAAAGAAAAAAGAAAGGGGGGGAAAAAAAATCAATTGAACATTGAAAAGAAATTCCGAAGATTAATTTTGTTTTTAAATATAAAAGACAATTATTATTTTAGATGTCACTGTTACAATGTATGTCTTCAATGCAGACAGATAATATCTAAGGGGATTACCACTAAGCAAAAGGTAGTTGATTACATTCAATATTAAAAAATGCATTCTGTCTCCTACTTGCCACATTCTATGTTTCTAATGATAAGTTGTTCCCATTCTCCACCTTTAAAAATAAATCTCTATATAGAAAATATTTTTTTTTGGATAGTCTCAAAATATCTATGATAGCAAAACATTTAGAGCCACAATTAAGTAAATTACTATGTACAGCAATGCTTTCCAATTCATACATTTAACACATAATCTGAAAACAGAGATTGTCTACCATACCAATGGTGGACCAACCCTTTTCAGATAAAAGGGTCCAAGAGAAAACATCCCGAAGAGGAGGTCTGAAATACAAAGTTGTTTCTTTACCCAGGAGACAGACTGCATGAACGAAACCCTGCTGATCGCATGTTATCCCATATAGTCTGCATAAACTGACAGCAACTTCTGTGTTTAAAAATTCAATGTCAAGCTAAGCTTGCTGTGTAGATATCCTCTCAAATACCACTAATATCAAAGTTTGACTTTTTAAAAACAAATGCATAAAAAGTAAATGAGATATGATTTAAAGAAAAACAAAACACCAGTGGTGTGTTAATATGTGTTAACATATGTTACTGCACTTTATTGTGGTAGGTTTAAGGATTTTAAAAAGTGTTTACTCTTGTTCACTGATAAGAAAAAACTGCGAAGCTCTTTTAAGAAGAAATATCTGTGTTTGGACTGGCAGTGTCCCTACTGTGGCTGGTGCTTAGTTGTTTCCTTTATCTTGAAGAAAGACATAAATAGGAGAGGTATCCAATACTTACAGATTAGATGATTTGATACTGTTAAAATTTAATTCTCCTAAAACTGCTACATAGATTCAAAGTAATCCCCCCAAATCTCTACAGATCTTTTAATAAAAATTGACATAGCAATCCTAAATTTATATCAAAAATCTTAAAAATTATATAGGAAGTACTCTGTAAGATGTGCCCCAATATTCATGTTCCTCAGCTCTTCAGTTAGAGAACCCTCAACTTTGGATAGCACATGGACCACAAGAATAAAGATCCATTTCCCTCTCCTTCACAGAGAGGCTCTCGTTAACAGGAGAGAAGACTTGCATATAACTTCAGGCAGGTGTCTCAGAAGGACTAACGTAGGCCTGTTCTTCCACTACTCCTCCATCCTGCTGCGTGGAACACAAACATGGTGGCTCAGGTTACACTTAGACCACAAGGATGAAGACAAGATCCTGGGTCAGCAGATCAGAAAGTCAGAACCAACTAAGATCCCAGGAAAGTATGAAGCCACCATACCAGCCATGAGTTGTCCACGCCCAAAAGTACCTCCTTCCTGCATTAGCTACTTTTACTGCGTCTCTGCAGCAAGCAACAATACCCAATCCTACAGCAGGCAAGCAACCCAAGTATGCCAAGCTGGGCTGAGACGCCATAAAGCTGGGCCCCATGGAAAGAAATAGAAACGCAAAGCTCTGCAGAGCACAAGGCTGCGCCAAGGACCCCAGCAACAGCAGCATGTCCCTCAAGCATGCCATGAGGGACAGTAGTACTCCAGGACCCTCTGCCTTCTCTTTCCACCCCCAATCGTCCTGCTCTGTTCCTTTCCTCTCCATCCGTAGCTCCTCAGAATTCCTCAAACTCTCTAAGGGTGAGCATAGCTTTTTCACTTTCTCAGGCATGCTGGACTTGGGGCCTCTCTCTTAGTTTTAGAAGTTAAATTCTCAGGAAGATAGTGGAATGGCCAAGTCCATTTATCTTTTCAAGCCAGTCATGTCACAGTAGGTGCGACTGACCTGGTGGCCTTGGGAATGGTGCACACTTCAGACAGGTTCAAAATATGATCAAGAGCACCTCTGAGCAGGGACTATGGGGAGGGGGGGTATCAGAGAATTTCCTCTGGAAGGTGATACAAATACGGTCAGTGCCGTAACTGGATGGTCAGAATCCCAGCTTCCAGATGGAAAAGACAAAAACAAAGGGATCTGATCTAGAATCCCAAACCCCACCTGAAACATTCTAACGGTTTGACCTGGGATTTTACCCATGTCAGAATTTAAATACAACATGCTACTTTTAAAAAGAAGAAAGAAAGGGATGGGGAAGTCTTCCTTTAATGAGAAGTAAAGAAGATACAATATTCTACCCCTTGGCTGGCACACTGCATCACCTGAGAGAAGGAATTGTCTGTGCCTTCCAGAAAGAGCTAGAGATCCAAACTGGGAATTGGTATGTCCTCTCCAGAGGGCATTTTCTAATTAATAGCTCTAAAGATGGCTTTAAAATAAACAAGAGCTAAGAAACTAATGAGAGTAATTTTGGTATCATTCCCTACACTTGTTCAATGAAGGCAAATGAGTCTTGAAGTCTTAGTTGCTAAACATAAAGTTGAAAGACAAGATTTTACATTTCCTATAATACTGTGATAGTCACTGGTGCTATGCACTAAATATTTCTGGTTCTCTCCATGGACACATAGTAGTTTTGCACTTTTGCACCCCCTAGAAACACAGGTTAGCCCCATGACTTGCTTTGGCCAGTGAGATGCGAACATAAATGCTGTGTCTCACTCCCAGGCAGAGGCTTTAAGAGACAGTGAACAATTTGCCCTGCTCTCTTTCCATCTACGACAGAGCTGGCAACATTCCAGACAGGCACCGCTCCTTCAGCTTGGGTCCCAGAGGGACGATAAGGTGAAACAGAGTCCCCAGCCAATCATAAACACAGTCAACAAGTTTTTATGGTTTACATCACTGAGATCTGGGTGCTGTTTGCTTGCATAGCATATCTCTTCCTACTCTGGTATGTACGAATGTGAATGCCTAAGTATTCATAATTGTTTTGTTATAATTGCTAATATAAAGGCTAGTTTTCATAATGCTGTACCTTCTTAGGATGCTAAAAAGAAAGGTATTTGGGGGAAAAAAGTATGCAGGCAACCAAAACCTTGAAGCAAGAAATGCCCAGCTCCAAACCTTAATAAGAAAAAAGTCCCTGTCTAGAAGAGCCAAATGTAAGCATTGGTTTTAAGACAATCAAAATGTTGATTATTACTAAGGTGAGATAATGAGTATATAATGATTCATTATACTATTCTCGTATTTCTACACATATTAGAAATTTTCCACAATAAAAAGGGGGAAAAAAAGAAAGAAAAAGATCTGAAAAGTCTCAAGAACTTTAAGTGCTACTGATTTAAGTCCTCTGAAAGAAAAAAAGTTTCTAAAACACT
This sequence comes from Perodicticus potto, assembly GCA_963574655.1. NCBI lineage: Eukaryota > Metazoa > Chordata > Mammalia > Primates > Lorisidae > Perodicticus > Perodicticus potto. The sequence goes on along the minus strand of CAUYRH010109006.1, from coordinate 23,860 downwards.
GTCATAAGACTTTACCAGTGTTAGAAATGGAAAGTCTTGGGGCTACTTATACTATGAAACCATACTAAATATATTAAAAATATGAGATGCCTGTTTTTGAAAAAAAAAAAAAAAACAAAAAAACCTCTCGATTCCTAATGAGGCTTATCAGATATTTTTCATTCGTATTTCCAAAAGTGGAGAGTATCTGAGATGAAAAGTGTGTTATTGCTGATCCAGGGCAACTTCCTTGTTATTACTAATCAGGAAATTTAGGTCTAGTGATATGGGTAGTCAGCAATCTAAAAAGTAGGTCCTGAGTCCTCATTTATATAGTTTCTGTCTCACTAAGTTGGCGACTAGCCTATCTGACAGTGTCTTGTTCTACTTGAAAACATCCAGCAAAAAGATCTTGTTATCTCTTTCCACTGCATTCTGCATTATGAAATCTCTTAGGATGGCTTTAATTATAAGCAAATAAAAATTCTACCTCAAACCACTTACACACAAGGAAAGTTACAGGCTCACATAACTGCTAGTCCAGGGAGAGGTGGACTTCAGATTTGGCTTAACCTAGCAGCTCCAGCTCCATTCTTCTACAATTTTCTCAGCTCTGCCCTTCTTGAGCTGTTTTTTAATTTTTTCTTGAGATTTTTTTTTTCCCCCTTGAGTCTGATTAACAAGACTCATATGGCTCAAGGCCTCACATTGACCTCTCCATGCAAGGAGAGGTAGCCTCTTCCCATGCTTCTGAGAAGGAAAAACATCTTTCCCAGAGGCTTCTGCAAACTTCCCTCAGCCTAAAATGGTAACATGTCTAATTATGAAATCAATCCCCAGCAAGAGGGATGGGGTCAGCACAACCACAGAGATCACTCAGAGTCTAGTTCTGCCACACAGGCAGAAAGAAAAGGGGCTGGGACTGGAAGACAACCACAGGCCGCTAGGGGCATAGCCAGACTACGCATCTACAGCCCAAGGAGCTGTAGGAAGGTAAGGAGTTGCCTCATTAACTCTTTCCAAATAAATTATATAATTAACGCGTATGTGTCAAAGATACATGATACTACCATAAAAATATGTACAGAAGAAGTGATGTCCCCAAAATGGCAGAGTAGAAGCAATCTCGCTTTACCTCCCCCCACAGAAAGTCAATATTCGCTTCCAAGATTATCACCAGCAATATCCTAGAATTCAATTTAAGGATGACAAGCTCTCTGGAGCCAAAAGGAAAACATTTGAAGGTAGAAAATTCACTAGTAGAAATACACAAATTAACAATACTCTGATGCTGTAATTATGGTGTACGATCTACTCATATCTTTAGTGTGAAGAGTAAAAACAAATGTATCAAAAATAATACCTAAAGCAACCTGTTAAAAGATAGACAATATAAAGAAATGTAAATTTAGACCAAAAAAAGTTAAAATGTGGGGGAGGGCTGGGTTTAAAATGTAGTTTAATAGTTTTTCCTTTGTGTTTTTTCTTTTCTTTATCATCAAAGTTAAACTATCATCTGTTATATTTACAGTTTTTGTAAGCATCATGGTAACCACAAAGGAAAAATCTCTAACAGATAAGGCTGTCATGTTCTGCCTGTAATCCTAGCACTCTGGGAGGCAGGAGAATTGAAGTTAGGAGTTCAAGAGAAGCCTGAGCAAGTGAAAAACTCCTCTTTACACAAAAGACAGCCTGGGCTGGCCTGGTGGTGCATACTTGTAGTCTCAGCTGTATGGGAGGATGAAGCAAGAGGATCGCTTGGACCCAAGTGGGTTTGAGGTTACAGTGAGCTATGATGATGTTGCTGCAGTCTAGTCCTGGTGACAGAGCAAGATCCTGTCTCAAAAAACAAAAACAAAAACACCAAACCATAACAGATAAGCTAAAAACAAGAAATGATGAATTCGGACATACAACCTGATAAAATTACGTTACATGAAAGAGGCAATAAGAAAGGAAGAAAATTGTTCCAAAACAACCAGAACAAGTAACATAATGGCAATAAGAAATCTTTACTCATTGATAGTAACACTGAATATAAATGGATTACATTCTCCAACGAATAGAGTAGCCAAATGGATTAAGTATCCTCCCCCCCAAAAACCAAGACTATATATTTCCTTCAAGAAAATGACTTCACTTATGCAGACACAGACAGACTAAAAATGAAGATACAAACAGAAACCAAAAAAGGGCAGGAATAGCTATACTTTTATCAGATAAAATAGATTTCAAGTACAAGACTGTAAAAAGTCAAGGAAGGCCACTATACAAAGGAGTCAACACAGTAATAGGATGTAGCAACTGTAAACACATACGCACTCAACACTGGAGCACCCAAACACATGGAGCAAACATCACTAAACGTAAAGGAAGAGAAAGACTGCGATACAGTAATCTTAAGGGACTTCAACACGCACTGTTAGTAGTGGACAGAAAATCAGCAAAGAAACAAAAGAGTTAAAACTATCACCTAGACCAGGGTTTTTCAATGTTCTTTATCTCATGGCACACTTAAGTTATGTCAACCAAAAGAATTAAAAAAGTAAAAAAAAGAATATATTTACTCTGCTTTGAACTTCTTTTGAAAATAATTAATGATCTTTAAAAATTCTCACAGCACACCTAAGATCCTCTCCCTACACTGGTTGAAAATCGCGGCCGTAGACCAACTAGACCTAAGTGACATTCACAGAACACAGAACATTTCGACCAAACGCTTCAGTCATACCTTCTTCTTATCAGCACATGGAATATTCTCTATGACAGACCCACATGTTATACAACAAAACAAGTCTTGACAAATTCACAAAAGTACAAATTATATCAAATATGTTCCCTGACCACAATGGAATCAAACTAAAAATCAATAACAAGGGGAACTCTGAAAACTACACATAAACATGAAAATCCAATAACATCCTCCCGAACAGCCAATGCGTCAGTGAAGAAAGTAAGAAAATTTCTTAAAATAAATTAAAATGGATCCACGACATACTTAACAGGACACTGCAAAAGCAGCACTAAGAGGGAAAAGTAGAAATATTTCAAGTAAACAACCTAACAATGCACTTCAAGGAACTAGAAAAGAACAAACCAAACTCAAAATTAGAGAAGAAAGAAATTATAAAGAGCAGAAAAGAATTAAATTGAGGCAAAAAAAAAAAATGCAGCAAAATGAAAAGTTGGTTTGTTGGTTTTTTGAAAAGATTAAAATCAACAAAACTTTATATAGACTAAGAGAAAAGACCTAAATAAATTAGAAATGAAAATGTAGACATTACAACTTGAAACCACAGAAATACAAAGAATCACCAGAGACCGTTGCCAACAACTATATGCCAACAAATTAGAAAACCTAGCACAAACAAATTCCTGAACACATACAACCTCCCAAGATGGAGCAATGAAGAAACAGAATACCTGACGGGACCCATAACACGTGATGATAACAGAGCAGGGATAAAAGGTCTTCCATCAAAGACAAGCCCAGGTCCTGATGGTTTCACTGCTGAATTTTATCAAACATTTAAAGAAGAACTAATACCAGTTCTATGCAGCTAATCTTCCAAAAAATTAAAGAGGAGAAAATGCTTCCAAACTTATTCTCCAAGGCCAGCATTACCATGAAACCAAAACCAAAGACAACAACAACAAAAAAACTATAAGTCAATATCTCTGATAAACATAAATGCAAAAATCGTCAACAAAATACTTGCAATTAAATTCAAGAACACAATACAAAGATCAATCATCATGATTAAGTGTGCTTTACCCCAGGGAAGCATGAATTGTTCAAATATATACAAATCAATAAAAGTGATACATCACATTAACCGAATCAAGGACAAAAACCATATGATCATTTCAACAGATGATGAAAAAACCATGCTGACAAAAGGCAATATCTCTTTATGACAAAAACTCCCAACACACTGGGTATAGAAGGACTGTACCACAAAATAATAAAGCCATGTATGACAAACACACAAAGAAAGAAAGAAAAAGTATTCGTTGGAAAGGAAGTAGTCAAATTATTCTTGCACACAGTCAAGATACTATATTTAGAAAAACCTAAAGACTCCACTAAAAAAATCATAGAATTGATAAATGAATTCAGGAAAGTTGCAGGATATAAAAATAAATATACAGGCTCAGCGCCTGTGGCTCAATGGGCTAAGGCGCCAGCCACATACACCTGAGCTGGCGGGTTCGAATCCAGCCCGGGCCCGCTAAACAATAATGACGGCTGCAACCAAAAAAATGGCCGGGCGTCATGGCAGGCGCCTGTAGTCCGAGCTACTTGGGAGGCGGAGGCGGAGACTCGCTTGAGCCCGGGAACTGGAGGTTGCTGTGAGCTGTGATGCCACAGCACTCTATCCAGGGCAACAGCTTGAGGCTCTGTCTCAAAAAAATAAATAAATATACAAAAATCAGTAGCATTTATACAAACACATACATCAACAGCAAACAAACTAGAAAATAAATCAAAAAAGCAATATCATTTATAATAAGCTACAAAAAATATAAAATATCTTAAGAATAAATTTAACCAAAGAAGTGAAAGATTTCTGCAAGGAAAACCACAGGCAGACAGCGGCTCGCGCTTATAAACTTAGCACTTTTGGAGACCACAGCAAAATGATTGCTTGAGCGCAGGTGTTCAAAACCAGCCTGAGCAAGAACAAGACTCAGGCTCTAACAAAAATAGAAAAACTTGCAAAGCATTTTGGTGGGCACCTGTAGTCCCAGCTACTTGGGAGTCTGAAGCAAGAGGATTGATTGCCTGAGTCCACGAGTTTGAGGTGTACGCTAGGCCGATGCCACAGCACTCTACCCAGGGTGACAAAATGAGACTCTGTCACACACACACAAAAAAAAACCTACAAAACACCGATGAAAGAAACTAAACAGGACACAGAAAATAGGAATGATATCCCATGCCCATGGAATGGAAGAATTAATATTGTTAAAATGTCCACACTACTCAAAGCCGTCTACAGAGTCAATGCAATCCCTATGAGATCAGTGACAGTCATCACAGAAATATAAGAAAAACTCCTAAATTTGTATGGAACCACCAACCACCCCCCAATAGCCAATCTTAAGCAAAAAGAATAAAGCTGGGGGCCTCACGTTACTTGACTTCAAAATAGACTACAAAGCCATTGGAAACAACAAAGCATAGTACTGTTGTAAAAACAGACACACAGCAAATGGAACAGAATGAAATACCCAGAAATAAACCCGTGCATTTATAGCCAACTCATTTTTGACAAAGGCACCAAGAATATACTCTAGGAAAAGGAAAATCTATTTAACAAATAATGTGGGAAAACTGAATAACCACATGTAGAAAAGTGAAGCCAGACTCCTATCTCTTGCCATATACAAAAAATAAAATCAAAATAAAGACTTAAATCTAAGATCTGAAACTGTGAAACTACTAGAAGAAAACATTGGAGCAATGCTTCTGCCATTAATCTGAGGAAATACTTTTTGGGAAAGACTCAAAAACACAGGCAACAAAAGCATAAATAGGCAAATGGGATGAAGCTAAAAAGCTTCTGCTCAGCAAAGAAAACAATCAACAGAGTGAGAACTCAAATTAAACCTCCCATTTAACCCTGCAATCCCACTACTAGGTATCTACTCAGAAGCCAAATTATTTTATCATAAAGACATCTGCACTAGATTGTTTATCGTAGCTCAATCTATAATCGCTAAGATGTGGAAACAACCTAAATGCCCATCAACTCAGGAATGGATTAACAAATTGTGGTGTATGTATACCATGTAGTACTAGTCAACCGTAAGAAAAGATGGTGACTTTACATCTATTGTATCAACCTGGATGGAGTTGATACATATTCTTCTTAGTAAGGTATCACAAAAGTAGAAAAATAAATATCCAGTGTACTCAATTATGAAGCCAGGAGATGATCTAACACGTGCCCATGCAGGAGGAAAACTTAATTCAAGTTGGGAGGAGGGGGAATGAGAGAACAGGAGGAGGGACTGGTGTGTTCCCACTTAATGGGCACAATGTGGCAGTGTGTATATGGCACACCTTTTGGGTGCAGAACACAGCTACAAGAGGAACTCTACCTAACAAATACAAATATTGTGACCTGGTTGATTGTACCCTCACATTAACCTGAAATAAAAAAGAAAGAAAAAAACAAAGTGAAGAGACAGTATACAGAATGAGGGAAAATATTTGTAAACTATACTTCCAACAAAAAAACAATAACCAGAAAATATCAGGAACTCAAGCAACTCAATAGCAAAAAGAAAATTTTTATTAAAAAATGGACAAAAGATTTGAACAAACACTTCTCAAAAGAAGATATACAAGTGGCAACAGGAATATGAAAAAATGTTCAACATCACTAAACACTAAATTGTTATGAAAATATTTAGACTATTTTATTTATAGGGAATTTGACTATTAAAAAATATGTACAGATAATCTAAAGACTAATAAGTCCAAAGTCACTTAAAGGTATTAACTATGGCAATAGTTTAAATAGCATACAGACAACGCAGTCCCAGACTACCTGGGTTTGTGTCCTGGCTCAGAGAAATGCAAAGCAAAACCACAATGAAGTATCATCTCGCTCCACTTAAAAGTTATCAAAACAACAAAAAATAAGAGATATCAAGTAACGGGGCGGTGCCTGTGGCTCAGTGGGTAGGGTGACAGGTTCAAACCTGGCCCCGGCCAAACCACAACAAAAAAATAGCCAAGCGTTGTGGAGGGCGCCTGTAGTCCCAGCTACTTGGGAATCTGGGGCAAGAGAATCACCTAAGCCCAGGAGTTGGAGGTTGCTGTGAGCTGTGTGACGCCATGGCACTCTACCAAGGGTGATAGAGTGAGACTCTGTCTCTACAAAAAAAAGGGAAAAAAAAGATAAATCAAGTAAGAATACAGAGAAAAGGAGAATACTTGTATGTTGTTGGTGGGGATGTAAATTAGTAGAGTACTCTATATGGAGGTGCCTCAAAAAACTAAAAATAGTACTACTATAAGATCCAGTGATCTCATTGTTAGGTATACAGCCAAAGGAAAGAAAATCAGTGTATCAAAGAGGTATCCCTATGTTTACTGTAACACTATTCACAATAGCCAAGATATGGAATCAACCTAAGTGTCCATTAACCGATGACGTGATTTAAAAAATGTAGTAATGTACATATTACACTATAGACTATTATTCAGCTGTAGCTATGAATGAAATCCTGTCATTTGCAACAACATGGATGAAATAACACACACAGAGAAAGAAAATACATGTGCTCTGGCGGCGCCTGTGGCTCAAAGGAGTAGGGCGCCAGCACCATATGCCAGAGGTGGCAGGTTCAAACCCAGCCCTCGCCAAAAACCAAAAAAAAAAAAAAAAAAAAAGAAAATACATGTGCTCACTCAAAGTGGGAGTTAAAAAAAGAGAATCTCATAGAAGTAGAAAGTAGAATGAGGGTTACCAGAGGCTGGGAAGGGTAGAGAGGGTGAAATAAAGAGAAATTGGTTAAAGGATACAAAAGTACAATTGGATACGAGGAATAAGATCTAGGGTTCGACAGTACAGCATGATGACTGTACTGAACAACAAGGCATGGTGTAGTTCAAAATAGCTACAAGAATCAGAATGTTCCCAACATAGAGATAAATGTTTGAGGGGATTTCTCAAATACTCTGATTTGATCAGTACACACTGAATCCAAGTATCAAAATATCACATGTACCCCAAAATATGTACAATTATGTGTCAATAAAAAAGGAAATAAAAAAAATAATCTTAGACTGTTACTTAAAAGATCAGTTGTTAAGTGTTTTATATAATAATGGTGAATTTAATTAACTATTTAAAATCTGTGAAGTCTGTACTAAAGTGTTTAAAAATGCTTCTTTAAAAGCTTTTCTTACCATTGCATTTAAAATTTTACGTGAGGAATTTAAATGCTGAAAAGATGAATCTTGAGTATGTTACTTAAAAGATGAGCTGTGAACTGTGTGATTTCAGTGAATTTAACTTTCTAACAAAATTGTGAAAATCCTGTCATGAAATGTTTAAACCTGCTTCTTTAAAGACATTTCTTATCATTGCATTTAATGCCTGGCTGCAAGTTTACATACATAAATGTTGAAAATCATTACTGAAAATATGTAACCTATTTTATTATAGGGAATTTGACTATTGAAAAATATGTACAGATAATCTAAAGACTAATAAATGAAAATCCATTTGAAGGTATTAACTAATCCATGGCAATATTTTAAACAACATACAAACAACGTAGTCCCAGACAACCTGGGTTTGTGTCCTGGCTCTGACACCTACTACCAGGTCAGTTCACGTGAGTTGTCTACAAAACACGACTGTTGTGATGGTTAAAGAACAGTAGGTAAAGGGCCAACATCAGACACAGTATAAGCTGTATTGAACAAAGGCCTAAGTAAATCCTAGCTATTACTGGTCTTAGACAAGAAATCTACTATGATGTGATGAGTAATAAAATTATTTAATATTGAAAAGGGGCTTGGAAGAGGTATTTCTTTTTAGCAGCCCAGCATTTCCCCTCTCTAATTTCCTTTTAGAGAATTACCTGTCCCCTACCTTGTATAATCTTGGTGAGAATGTAAATCTATATGTCTACCCTCCCACTAGGGAAGCCAAAGGGACTCCTGGAGAGTCCTGCAAATATCATAAACAACCATTCTCACCACTGGTACACCCAGCCTGACCTAGGCTCAACCAGTCAGATGCACTCTCAGCACCAAGAGTCTTAAATTTGGGGTAAGTAATGTGCAAAAATGAAAGGACAAATAGAGTTCAATCATCCCAGTGGTAACATCCTGATCAGATCATTCCTAAAATACTGCTTCCCAGCATTCCAGAACTGTCTTAGTTTCTGTTTCCAAGCTTGGTTCTCTAGCATTTTAGTCCCATAAGTATTTAGTCCCCTAAGTCCTTTCCAATAAATTACCTCCTGTTTAAGTGAGGCAGAGCTGGATTCCACTGCCTGTAACCAGAAAACCCAACTGAGACATGGACTAAGACCACTCACCAGACTCTAGCGACTGGAGTATAGCTTGAAGGAACTACGTTGGGACTCAGACTGGGATGGAGCTCTTCTAAGAACAGAAGCAGTTAAGTCCTGGAAAGGTGTTTTAGGAAGTGCAGTGAGAAGCCAGAAGCTAAGACACAATGAGCAACAGAACAAGGTGTGGAGAACTGCGGTGGAGAGTCGAGCTGCACGGGAAGAAAGGAGTCCACCTAGTTCTCACTGAAACTTTCTGCCTGGTGAAATTTTAAGGCAAGTATTTTTATGACGTTCCTTTCCAAGAGTTGTATGACAAAAATGTCTTCACCCTCAGCTTCACGGGTGCTCCTTTCATAAAGAACCAAGTCTCCATGACCTTGCTCCCCAACCCTCGTGGAAATCCTTTTCTAGTTCAACACACTTTAGCATATGCAAGGTTTAAGTTTGTAACAAAATCCTGTTATAGTTCAATAACATTTAAAAGTATCAAATATTCAGAAGGGAAAGAACAGTATAAAAGGTCCTCGGCTGGCTCGCTTTCAGGTTCAAAGTCCTCAACAATTTTTTCCAAGAATTCTATTTTTTCTACTCTAGTCTGTGTCACTAAATCCCAGTCTACCTATTTCTACCTCCCTACCCAACCTGAATCAAGCCACAGTTACAGATCCCATTTGGGGGATCTGGAGAAAAGGAGGTTTTCCATTTCCGGGCTCAGAGCAGGCCCTGCAAACTGCCTGGAAAGCTCTGTGCTTCTCTCTTCTCTGATATCACCTGCCCTGACCTCTGTATTTAACATCCAAGGTCTCCCAAAATGCTGTTTTCATTGGTCTTCCATAGTGTCCTTTCTCCAAAATAAACATTTCCTACCCTCTTCCACTGCTCAAAATGCACCCTAAATTTAACTGTTTAAAAATGTCTACCATAAGTCTTACTCAACTGTTGATTTCTTTCTCACCTAGCTTAGTTTTCACATCTTTCATAATATCCTAATTTGCTCCTTCCCCACCAAAAAAAAAAAGAGGCACTGCACACCTAGCCCAGAAATATCTGCGAGTTCCATGTATAATGTTACTAAAAAAATGACAGGGGTGGAACAATTACTTTTCACTGTATACTTTTTGGTACTACCAGGATATTTTACAATGTGAGCATGTTACTTTTTCTGCCAAAAATATGCTGTCATTATACATATATACATACATACGTACATACATACATACTTGTGGCCACTCCCCACAAGTCTGGAAGTTGCTGACAAATGGGCACAGGCTGGCAGTTAAGCATCTTGGCAGGTGTTGCTAAAGCGAAACTTGGCAGACCCCACCCTTCTTTGCCGGAAGCAAACTGGACTAGTCCAAATCATTTTACATATTACTTTGTTACTCTTTTGCTATACATGAGAGCATGTAGGGCAACTTAATTAAGGGGCTGCAGCATGAGGAAGATTGAGAACCACTGACAGTAGGGTATATTCCACGCTTCTCCAATAGTTAAATTTGCATTGTGGACTGGTTAAGGGCTTAGAACTCCTGGCCTCAAGCAATCTTCTTCCCACTTCCCACTCTGGTATTATAAGCCTGAGCCATGTGCCCAGCCCTACACTTGCCTTCCTAACAGTATTATCCTCAGCAGCTCACTCCTGGCAACTTGTCTTCTATCTAGGGCCCAAAACCAACCTGCCTATCTGTACTTGAAACTTACCCTTCAGCCAAAACCAAACCTGAATGTGGAATATCCCCATCCTGGTCTCCTGACCTTTGGGGGCTTCGATCTCCTCACCCCCTGCCAAACCTGATCTCCAGCTGCTTCTAAGTGACCTCCTGTTCTACTTAACCAGGCTTCTAGCTCCATGTGCTCAGCTCTCAACACAGAAGTCATATGACCTTTTTAATCACGTTCTCTGACACAAAGTTCCTCACCTCACTGGACCTGTCAGCCTTACAATCTAACCCCAGACAAGTCCCCTGTTCACTTTTTCTGCTTGAACTTCCAGGATATTGATTGACATTGCAGACAAAGTTCAGAAATGACACAGGCTAAGTCCACTATAAATCCATGCCGCCAAGCAGACCGCGCCTGGCTATTCTTTTGTTTTTAAAACATGGATTTATATTTATTTATTTGCAGTTTTTGGCTGGGGCCGGGTTTGAACCTGCCACCTCTGATGTATGGAGCCAGTGCCCTACTCCTTTCAACCACAGGCACCACCCTTTTTTCCTTTTATTAAGTCATATATACATAGATCATGAATACGTTTATGCCTTTGTGGGATTCAATGTGTTGATTATCTGTACAAATTGGAGTGGTTACATCCAACTAATTAACATAGCTTTCATCTCATTTACTTAATCACAGTGTTAAGACATTTGTGTTCTATACAAGCCTGGCTATTCTTTTTTTTTTTCTTTGCGGTTTTTGGCTGGGGCTGGGTTTGAACCCGCCACCTCCGGCATATGGGGCCGGCGCCCGACTCCTTTGAGCCACAGGCGCCGCCCGAGCCTGACTATTCTTAACACCACCTGTACTCCGGCTCCGAGTCTCTGCCTTCTCTTGTGTGTTTGCACCTCACAGGCCACTCAGTGTTCCTGCCGGAGGGACAGGACACTCCCATCTCTTCGGAATCAAGCTCCCTCACACTCCCGCTGCTCCTCTCTCGAGTCCTTCCTCCTTTCCTGACGGGTAACACTCTGGCCCTGTAACTTAAGGACAAACCTTTCTACAGCCTTGGAAACCTTGTTCCACAAGCTACTTCTCTCCTCGTTCTCTCACTCACCACCCACCTCCACCATCCTTTTTCCTGAGGTAACTTTCAGGCCAAATTACCCCAGAGATGAGGGCTTTGTCACCACCTTCCTCCCCAAAGCAAGATTTTACAAAATGGAATTAAATGACAGTATTTAACAATAAGGACATTTCACTTGAAAAATCAAGACTTCTGACTCCTCTAGTAAATCAAAATCCTTGCCACCACCGAGTGAGGATACTCAAACAGCAAACTCCTAGGAGCGGACTCTGGTGGCCCCTTGCAAAGGGCGTTGCCACCTGCAGTCACCGGTCAACCTTCCTCACACCAGGTCCCCCTGCATTGCCTCTCACCTACCCTGCTTCCTTGGCTAGCCATACTCTATCGCCTATAAAAAGTTTTGCGCCTTCCTATTCTAAAAACACATTTCCCTAACCTACCTCCAGTGCAAGCTACAACCTTCTTCTTGGTCCTGTCCAAAACACCTCCTCGGGGCACGGTCTACGTTTGCTATGACCATGCCTTCACCTCCCAGCCTCTGTGACTAGATCTCGGCTCTTCTCTCCATGCTACAACTGCAGAGAGCAGAGAAAGGGCAAGAGATCCTCTCACATCCCTGCCTGTTCAACAGCACTGGAGTCTGTCTGCTTTATGAGCGATCCACTACTGGCTTTCCTGACTTGCCCTCGTCCACTTCTCCTGGGAGGAAATCACGTAGACCTCCCAACCGTCAGATGCCTGAAAATGCCTCTAAATGCCATGCAGACTCCTTCTGTGCCTCCTTTTCACAGACACCAAACACTCAGCACACTCCTTTCTCTCCTGTGACACTGCCAACAGCCTCCCCACGTCTTGGAATTGCTCTCAAGGGAAAAAGAAAATGGAAGAAAGCCTTCAGTCTGAAGGTATACTGATTTATTCAACACGCCCTGATCATTCCTCATGTGGCAGGCAGGCACTGAGGCCTAGGAGACCAGTAAGAGGCAGTCCCTACCCCTACCTCAGGAATTCAGTCTAAAAGTGACACAGGTGGATAAGCTGACAGTGGCAACATCATCTATCAAAAAACATATGATAAAGAAAAAAACAAAGGCCAGGGAGGGCCAGGGCAGCTTGCTGAGAGAAACGCCAGAGCTCTGTCCTCTGCCTCAGATATGTCCACTATCACCTTTTGAGTCCAGTCCTCCTGCAAGTCTCCCAGCTGGTCTCCATGCCGCCTCCTTCCCAATCCTCTCTCTCACCCAAATCCATTCTCCACAGTGCAGGGTGGGGAACCTGCTTAAAACCTGAAGCAGAGCTCTCTCCTGCTCAAAGCCTACAAGGGCCTACATCCGCTGTCTCATGCAAGTTCTCCACCTCCACCGCATCTTCCTCCTCCCTGTTCGCCATGGTGAAAGATCACCCGCGCTCATCTCTCAGTTCCTTAGTACAGAATGAGTCCTCCCTGCTACCAGGCCTCAGCACATACCATTTTCTTTAGTGAAATCCCCTTGCCTCTACTCTTTGTATTATCAAAATCCTTTGATCTCTGGGTCAGATTAAATGTCATTTCCCCCATTATTTACTCGATTGTCTCTATTTCTGTCTGCCTCATTAGACTGTCTGATCAACAAAGACAGGAACCACGCTAGTTTAGTTCACTTTGTATCCACAGCAGTTAGCACACACCAGACACTCAATAAAGATTTGCTTACTGAGGATGTTAAAGATGCTTTCCTCCTGCAGGGCCCTGACCGTGAGCAAGCCCCCGGGCTTCTTCCTCAGTGCTCTCTACCCCTCCATTTTCATCATCTCAACACTGAAGATGCTCCCTGCAAGATCCAGTCCTTCAATGGTGAAACCTGCAGGACAGTTCCAGCTGGAGTCCCTCCCTCTCTGGCCCCGCAACTAGACTCACCCCAAGACACACTCACAACTATCCTTAAACTCTATTTTTTTTCTGTCTCTGTTAATGGTGGCATCCTCTTAGACGTCAAGTGATTGACTTGCTTTTCCTTCACCCACTGACGAGAACACCTGTGCGTGTATGTTCCTGACCACAAAGTCACCTCGACTAATGCATCGGCCTCACTTCCTAACTCTAGTCTTCTGAAATAACAATCACTCACCTACATATACACTAAAGCTTAATTCCAATGGTATCAATCAATACCCTCATCAAAATCCTTCAACAGCTCCTTCCAGTCTTCCTATTAACTCTTCTGTTAGGTATTCAAAACCCTTCTCAATCTTAGACAAACTGTCCTTGTGAGGTTGTCTAGTTTGGCGGCTGTGGTTAAGACCACAACCTCAGGAACCAGACTGCCACATTAATAGCACAGACATAGACAGGTACAGATCGCAGCTTCACCACTTAACCTCTCCACACCATCTACTCATCCCTAAAGAGCAAGAGAATTAACACAAGCAGAGCACTTGAATGTAGCCAGACCTACCTACATGCGCTTTATTTGTATTCTGCAGCCCCATCTCTAGTCTAACATCAATAGTCTGGATTCAGGCGTGCCTGAACCAACTCACAGTTCCCCTAATACTCCCCTGAAGTGAGAGCCCACTGCCAACAAAGCAGCAGCTTTACATCCCCTCCTCTGACTCTAACACATTCCCAGTCAAAGCTTCTGCCACAAAAGCCCTTTCCATCTGAGAATGTCTAACACCTCATGCATTGAAATGCCCCAACCGCTGCTTATCAAAGAATTTCCAGCCCTGTCCAAAGACTCTCAGTCTACAATTAGCCACACTCTTCTTTCCTTTACTCTCTCATTCCTCTCCTCAGTTCAGATCAGAGACCATGTTAGCACCATTTTCCACCCTCAGTGGCAGAGCTATTTTAGTTATCTTTTGCTCCTAGGTAAAAGTTGAAACTCTCATGGCTATTACCACTACAATAGTCATGTTACTTCAGATAGTGTTACCTTTGCGTGGAAAACAACTAAAATAATTAAAATTAATTCTGCAATCTTAATATGAACAGAATATGGACTTCAATCTCTAAAACATCAGCTCACACACTATGACAGTGCAGCCTTCCTAACTTCTTACATTCCCCGCCATGCACAAGGACTTGTAAATGTTATTAAAGTGTTTACTGATAACTAATTCCTAGGAATAGACAAATGAAATTTCGAGTCCTAGCAATTTTAACCGACTCTTTAACCTGAAGCAAAATAGTAAACTTTAAGACGTAATGTGTAATTTCCAAAGAATAATCCAATAACTTAGTACGTAGCTTCACCAATGCAATGCAAATTCTACTCCTTTCTATAAATGAACTGATATTTTAGTTTTTTTAATGAAAATAAGTCATAACTGCCAAAGACAAAAAAATCTAGCAAGAACCATGGCATCTAAACCTAAGGAACTGTCTTCAATTCGCTTCGTGGCTCCCTAGAAAAGTCTGAACCAGTGTCACACAGTGTTTACCTCAGAGCCAAGGTTGTCAACCAAAAGGTAACATCCCAGAAACCAATACTTAAACATCCTCACAGAACCAAAACCAACCATATATTCCTTAACATCAGAAGTCAGAAATTACGGTCATTTTAAAGGATTCTTATAAAGTTATGTTATAAGAATTTGTTTTTATAATTTATAGAAATTTATAAGAATTCTAAAAATCATAGAAGAAACGAATCACCTAAAATCAGAGACACACTCTCAGCTCTGGTTGCTGCTGCTACATCTGCCCCCAAACGACCCCCAGCATCCTTCTCCTTAAGGACTGAAAAGGGTTTCACGCTGAAGAAGTCCCTACAAAAATACAAGGAAAACAGCATAGAATTTAAACTGAATGGCTAATCACTGGTTTATAACTTTTAAAAGAATCCAGCAATAATGCTCTAGGCCAGTGGTTCTCAACCTTCCTAATGCTGTGACCCTTTAATACAGTTCCTGGGGGTCACGATCCACACGTTGAGAACGGCTACTCTAGACAATGCCAAAGTGTAATCCCTACACACCAAATTGGCATGTAGTCCATAAGGAGGTAAACAGGCTGAGAGTAAGTATTTAAAAACTGATAGAAATCTGACAGAGAAATTTTACATCTACTGAACCCAATTTAAAAATGGAAGTTATATATTGTAGCTTTCAAGTTCACTCTTCTGGCAATTCATATTTTACATGTATTATGAAAACATCAACCCACGAAAGTGGAAATGTTAAAAACTAGTCCTTCGGGGATTTTCATTTCCAGAAAAATGAAATAGATGTATTTTTCCACATTCCTCCAAGTACAACTAAAAACTCAAGACATTACATATAAAACAAACATAAGATGACTCCTAGTGTTGGGAGAGGGAGCACACTGGCTCGAGAATTCAGGCCCCATGGAACAACACAATGGTGAGTTCCCTGGGATTTATTTTTGCCTCATATATCCCAGATTAAGAGCTGAAAACATGAGCAACCTGGAGCCTGGAAATAATAACAAAAGCAGGTAAAAAACTGCAACGAAAGCCTGCTTTCTCTAGCCAGCCAAAGGACTAAGAAAGCATCATCCTAGCGAGACAGAAAATTTTCAGGAAAAATTAACTCTACACAAACACCACAGGAAAACTGTAGCCCCATCCTTACCCATGCCAGTGAAGGTCGGGGGGGGGGGCAGTCTTCACATACACCGTAGGCTAAATAAGGCACCAAAACCCCTTCACTCCAAGGTGGAGTTGAGGCGGCCAGCTAGAGAGCCAAGGCTTTTACCCCAATAGCTGGTTGACAGGCCAACCTTCCACACCCTTTCCCTGGGGAATCCTGGACCTCTACTCTACTCTACTTCTTGGCTCAAGAAAAGCCAAGTGAGGAGTTTGTGCTTCCAGTTCTTCCTAGTAATAGCTAGATGGTCCCCTACTAACCTTCCTCTGCCAGAGAGGTATCAAAACAAAGCCCACTAAAACAGATGGCTTAAATAAGATCTACAATTTTGCAGCATAATATTAAAAAGTCCAGTTTTAATTTTTAAAAAGTCACTCATCATACCAATAGCCAGGATGAACGCAAACTGAGAAGTCTAAACAAGACATAAGATATCAACACCAAGATGACAGAAATGTTAGAATAACATAAAACTGAAAACCATTTTAAAGCAGCTGTGATAGACATGCTTCAACCAACAATTACGAGCATACTTGAAACTAATTAAAAGTAAATAAACAGGCTGGGCATGGTGATCATGCCTGTAATCCTAGCACTCTGGGAGGCTGCGGCAGGAGGATTGCTTCAGTCCAGGAGTCTGAGGTTGTAGTGAGATAGAATTATGCCACTGCACCCTAGCCAGGGCAACAGAGCAAGACTCTGTCACAAATAAACAAATAAACAGCTTTAACAAAGAAATAGAAGATATAAAGAAAAATCAAATGGAAAATTTAGAGCTGAAAAACCTTAACAAAATAAAAAGCTTACTGAAAGGACTGAACAGCAAATGGAAGGGGTGCAGGAAAGGAACTAGAATATAAAGCAACAGAAATTCCCCAATTATAACAGAGAAATGGAATAAAGAAAAATGGACAAAGCCTCAGGAACTTGTGGAACAGTAACAAAGGATCTAAGATTCAAGTCAACAGAATCTCGAAAGAAGAATAGGGAATGGGCTGAAAAAGTATTCAAAAATAAAATGATGAAACTCCCCAAATTTGGCAAGAGACATAAACCTACAGATTCAGGAATCTGAGAGAACACCATACAGTATAACCCCAAGAAATCAACACCAAGATCTATCACAAGGAAACTTTTGACACCTAATGACGAAGAAAAAAATCCTAAGAACTGTGAGAGAAAAATGACACTTAGTACCAAGGAAAAATGATTAGAAGAGCAGCAGATTTCTCATCAGAAACCATGGAGGCCAGAAGAAAGTGGTAGAATATCTTCCAAGCACTGAAAGAACTATCAACATAGAATCTTATATTCAAAGAAAATATCTGCCCCTCTCTGCAGTGATATGATACCTAGACAGAAAATAAGCAGAAACAGAGAACTCAGCAGCACCAGTTACCAACCAGTAGGATCAAACTGACAACAGCAATAGAAAACATTTTATTCAGGAGCCCACAAACCATAAGACAAATCATATCAGGGCCATAAAACAAACCTCAATAAATTTAAAAGAATTAAAAGAAAAGGTCAGAGTGTGTTCTCCAACCACAATGGAACCAAACTAAAAAGCAAAAGCAGAAAGGTAACAGGAAAATCTCCAAACACTTGAACTCTAGATGGCACACTTCAAAATAATCCATGGGTCAAAGCAGAAATCTCAAGAAAATACAAATATTCACTAAATTAAAAAAAATAAAAATACACATGTAACACATCAAAATTTGTGATACACAGCTAAAATATGTTGAGAGGGGAAACTTGTAGTGTTAAATGTTCTTGTTAATATAAATGTAAAAATCCTCAACAAGATATCAGTAAATACAATTCAGCAATAAATATACTAGAAAATTATAAGCCATGACTAAGTAAGGTTTATTCCACAGACATAAGGCTGGCTTCATATTTAAAAATCAATCTAAAAACAAATCAGTCAATATAATCCACCATACCAATAGGTTAAAGGAAAATATCACATGATCATATCAATTGATGCACAAAAAATACAAGATTCAATACACACTTACAATAAAAACTCTCAGAAGGACAGGAACAGAGGAGAACTACTTCAACTGGATAAAGAGCACCCACAAAACCCCTACAGTTAACATTATGCTTATTAAAGGCTGAGATCCCCTAAGTCCAGGAACAAGGTAAAGATATTTTCTCACCATTCTTATTCAACATAGTGCTGACGTTTTAGCCACTGCAATAAGGCAAGAAAAAGAAACTAAAAGTATACAGATGTAAAAAAAAAAAAAAAAAGATTAAAAAAAGAATGAAAGTGGGCGGCGGCACCTGTGGCTCCCTGAGTAGAGTACCGGCCCCATATATGGAGGCTAGTGGGTTTGAACCTGGTCCCAGCCAAACTGCAAAACAACAACAAAAAAAATAGCTGGGTGTTGTGGTGGGTGCCTGTAATCCCAACTACTCAGGAAGCTGAGGCAAGCGAATCGCCTACGCCCAAGAACTGGAAGTTGCTGTGAACTGTGTGACGCCACGGCATTCTAGTGAGGGTGGCAAAGTAAGACTCTTTTTCAAAAATAAATAAATAAAAATTCCCCTATTTGAAGGTGACATGATTATTTGTCTACATAGAAAATCTCAATATGCAGAAAAACTCCTATGACTAATAATTCAGCCAGATTACAGAATACAAGAACGACATATGAAAGCTGATTGTATTTCTACATATTAGAAATGAACAAATGGGCACCAATATTAAAAATACAATTCCATATACAATTGCTTTTTAAAAAATGTCTACATACACATCTAATAAAATTTAATAAAACGTGTGTATAGGGATCTATATGATAAAACTACACAATGCTGATATACAACAAAAAATCAAAATCTAAATAAATAAAGAGACAAACTATGTTCACAGATTGAAAAATGCTACATAGTAAAGATGTCAACTTTTCCCAAACTAACATAGGTCTGGTGCAATTCTATCAAAATCTCAGCAAGATTTTTTTGTAGATATAAATGAGATTATTTTATAATTTCTATGGAAAGACAAAAAAACTAGAAAAGCTAAATTAACTTTGAAAAAGAAGAATATGGAAGGAATTGGTCTACCCCATTTCAAGATTTATCATACAGCTACAGTAACCAGACTGTGTGATACTTAAAAAGGGACAGACACATACATCAGTGGAACAGAATCACACAACTCCGAAACAGACTCATACAAATAAGACAGCCTTTTCAACAAATGATGCTGAAGCACCTGGACAGTCATAGAAAACACAAACAAAAATACTGACATGAACCTCATTCTTCATGCAAAAATTAACTCAAAATTAATTGTGTAAAGCTATAAAATCTTTAAGGAAAAAAGCCTAGAAGAAAATCTTTAGAAGCTAGGTTGAGACAGAGAGTTCCTAGACTTGACATCAAAAGCATGATCCATAAAAGAATAAATGGAGAAACTTGACTTCAGTAAAATTAAAAACTTCTGCTCTGCAAAAGACCCCCCTCCCCCGGGATGAAAAGATAAACTACCTATCTGACAAAGGACTAGTATCTAGAATATATAAAGAACCCTCAAAACTCAATAGTAAAAAAGATGATCCAATTAGAAAATGAATGAAAGATAGTCGCAGAAGAAAACATAGACAACAAATAAGCAAATGAAAAGATTGATTCTCAACATCATTAGCCATTAGGGAAATGCACATTAAAACCACAATGAGATGTCACTACCTATCTATCAAAATGGCTAAAGTTAAAAAATAGTGATAACACCAAATGCAGGGGTGATACAGAAATCAATCAGTCATACATTAATGGTGGGAATACGAAATGTTCCAGCCACTCTAGAAAATAGTTCACAGACAAGCACAGTGACAAATACATGCATAGATAAACATGGAATAACTTTGTAAAGGATACAGGATTTGAGCAAATCTATGAGTGAGAAGTATCACTTCCACATGAGGAGAGGGAAACATCTTGAGAAGGAGAAAAAAATCATATATAAAGAAGGCACAGTGCCAGTAATAAGCACAGTGCCTAAAAGGTATGTGTGTTGTGACGTAAGAGAGAGATGGGATAACCAGGGGGTGATAATTATGAAGGGTCCCCAGAGCTGAGTTCAAATGTCACATACTCAAGAGAGTCCCCCAATTTATAGCTTTCTTATGAAAGCTAAAACCCAATTATAGCCCAAGAAGAAGGGAAAAGGGGAGTGGCAAGGGAGGGGATGGGGCAGGACGGGTGGAGGGAGGGTAAATGGTGGGACCACACCTATGGTGCATCTTACAAGGGTACATGTGAAATTTACTAGGTGTAGAATATAAATGTCTTAACACAATAACTAAGAAAATGCCGTGAAGGATGTTAACCAGTTTGATGAAAATATTTCAAATTGTATATAAAAAAAATTTCAAATTGTATATAAAACCAGCACATTGTACCCCAAGATTGCATTAATGTATACAGTTATGATTTAAGAAAAAAAAAAGAGAGAGAGAGAGCACCCCCATCAACCAACCAACCTGAAGCAGCAGCTCCCTCTAGCCTCTCCAGAGCCCTTTTCTTCTCTATAGCACTTATCATGAGCTGTAATTACTATGTACTTATTTGCATGTTTATTTAATGCAGTCCATCCCCCAGTCATCTTGAGTCTATAGCCCTAGACTTGAGTCTGGCACACTTTAAGCACTCACTAAGTACTAACTGAATAAATGAATGAACAGTAAGTATCCACTCCTGGCTCTCTTCTATGCAGCTGCCCCACTCCTCTTGTCCCATTACCTGTCACTCCCTTCACCTATGTCCCCCTTTGACCTAGTGTCCCTTTTTATCTGATCTCTCCTTTTTCCTTCCTCCTCTACCTTAGCTCAGGTCTTAACCCATCAGAAAAATAAAATACATTATATTTTAAAATAGTGGTTCACAACTGCCACAGTGTAACACTTTTCTAAATCTCAACCAATTAGGAACTGTAGCCAAGAAATCTGTTACTGAAAACAGAGTACTAAAGTTGTATGTTGTTACATAAGCATGATAGATGTATGTATTACATAAACAAGTAAGTAAAAGCAGTAATAGAGTTATCCCTGTTGTGGCCTTACTTTCCACAGCATGAGAGCTTTTCCCCAGAACTGAATGATCCTATCTGGTCTATGGAAAGCTGTCCATCAAAGAAAGCCAGACTAACAAAGTCATGAAAAACCAGGAAATACTGGGAAACTATCACAGACCAAAGACTAAGGGAACATGACACCTGAATACAATGCAAAACCTTGGACTGGCTCCTGGAACAGAAAGAGGATATGAACGGAAAAACTGGTGAAATCCAAATAATGTCCGGAATCCAATTTTTTTTAAAAGCTCTATAGGAGGCACTAACATGATTAAGATATAAATTTATTAATATTAGTTTGTATTATTAAAAAGCCACAGAGGGCATGCAAACAAGCCAAAAGTGACACTCTGGTCAGAGTAGCTGGGGCTTCCAGCAAATAAAGCTACAAATAGATCTACCTTCATTTTTCCTCTGTTCCTACCCTAGCGCCCGATGCCACAAGGACTACTATGCCTGTAATTGCTTAGGATTAACAACCAGTTTTAACTATTCTAGCATACTCATTCATTTATCCAACAGGCATTTTCTGAGTGCCGACTGTGTACTAGGCACAAGATGTCTAGAGATACACTGCTAGAAAAAGCAGCCACAATCTCTGCTCTTAAAAGCTTACCTCTATTGAGAAAGCCTGGAATTTAACAAGTATTTCCATAAATGGTGCGTGCTCCCAAGAGTTTTGTAGCCTTCTGCTTATAAGAGGTACCAAACAAACGGTAAGAACATTTCATTAAACCCTGTTATCGCTGGCATTCTGAATAAAGGCTTCTCAGACTTCAAAGTGCACACAAATAACCTGAAATCATACTAAAGCAGATACTGATTTGTTGATGTGGGTTGGGGCCTGAGCTTCCACATTTCTTCCAGACTCTGAGGTGTTTGTTAGAGATGTTGCTGGTTCACGACCCACACGTGGAATAACAAGGCTCTGAAGTGCCATGGAAACAAGCTCAAACTATCATTTAAAATACAAGCTCCGCAAAGCCAAGGACGTTCTGTCTTTTTTATTCACCACAGTACCCAGAACTTAAAATTGTGCCTAGCAAACAGATGGCACTAAATAAATATTAATTTATGGAATAAATAAATGAATGTATGGTCTAGAGCAGCGATGTTCAATTGTAGCCACTCACCACTTTTAGCTACTGAATGCTCAAAATGTGGCTAAAGTGAGTAAGGATCTGAATTTTTTTTAAATTTAAATTGCCACATGTGGTTAATAGCTACTACACTGGACAATCCAGGTCTAGACATACATGTAATGTAAAGAGGGCTAGGTTTGAATCCCAACTCTGCTGCTTAGCTTGTGACCTGGAAAGTTACAACTTCTTAGGGGTTTTAAGTTCATCTGTTGACAACACCTAACTCCCATGGCTCTTGACAGGAATTATTACAAAACAATGCATCAAACTTTTCGAGGCATTCTCTGCCCTCCTGCAACAGTTCACATAGGCTACTTTGACTATTGCCCACACTTGCCAAAAAAAGCCAAAAGAGTTTGGTTCACGGTTGATTAACTCAGTGGCTTTGGTGAATGAGGGCAAGCTCATAAATTTGGGGACAGGCGACCACCAGTTAGCAAAGTTGACCAGGTAAGAAAGGCAATGACGATGCAAATCCTCACAATTCCTGGTAAATCTTTAAATGGGCATTGTATTGATTATGGATGAGTAAATGACATTTCATTCATTCATTCTTCCAAGAAAAGCTGCCACATTATCCAAAGCCCGCTCCTTGCCACCCACAGACACTTGCTAATTCAGGGCCAAGTCCTCCTCGCGGACAGCGGGTCGGGAAGCCCCCACCCCCAGCTGCCGGCGCGTCCTCCCCTCCCCCGTCGCGCTGGTCCGGCGGGGGTCAGGCTGGCACCGCGGTTCCAAGTACCACCCGGTAGAACCCAGAAGCCATATTTAGCTGTATTTTTGTCAATAAAACAAACTTCCGTCTTCTAAAGAAAAACGCTTCTAACTCAATGTCAAACTAGGACGGAAACTCGCGGCTCGTCGCGGCTGCCAACCAGAGACACCGCGTGTCTAGCGGCCCCGGAGTCCCCGACCCGCGCCCCGGCCCACGGCAGCGCCGGCCACAAAGGGACCGGGGCCGCGGCCGCGGCCGGGCCTCCTCCTCCTCCGGCCGGCGCGGGCGGCCCGGCCCGCGGACAGCCCGGGCGCGGGCGGACACTCACCTCGCTCGGCGGCGGCGGGCGCTCCTCGGGGCCGGCCCGGGCGGTCGCGGCGCGGTCCCGCGGGCCGCAGCGCGGGCGCTACTCTCGGGCCGCCGTGCGCCGCGCCGCCTCCTCGGCCACTGCCGGCGGCTCCCCCGGCGGGCGGGCGGGCCTGGCTCGGGCCCCGCCTCCGCCGCGCCCGCCCCCGCCTCCGCGCCGGGCCTGGCGGGCTCCGCGCGCTACTCCG
>CAUYRH010109000.1:0-10463 GCA_963574655.1 Perodicticus potto | reverse complement strand
TATTCTTCTTAGCAAAGTATCTCAAGAATGGAAGAAAAAGTATCCAATGTACTCAGCCCTAATATAGAGCTAATTTATAGCTTTCATATGAAGGCTAAAACCCAATTATAGCACAAGAATACAGGGAAAAGGGAAAGGGAGAGGAAGGGAGGGGTGAGGGTGGGTGGAGGGAGGGTAATTGGATCACACCTACGGTGCATCTTAGTAGGGTACTGGTGAAACTTATTAAATGTAGAGTATCAATGTCTTTATATAGTGATTAAGAAAATGCCATGAAAGCTATCTCACACAGTACGATCAAAATGTTTCTGATTGTATATGAAGCACATTCTGCCCTATGATTGCACCAATGTATATAATTATGATTTAATAAAAGTATTTAAAAAAGAAGTGGGATAGATATGATAAGTTCAGGTAATTTCTGTTAAACAGTGATAAATGGTTGTTGGGAGGGATAGGGAAAAGATTGACTTGTAAATTAACCTCAGAGATCTGTATTTGTTTGGAATGATTTGGGCTAGGTTAGGGTTGCATTCTTGATCTTCTTTCCTGCAGTATATTTAGACAGCTGGGAGAGGAAAGAAGTCCGTTGTTTATGGTTTATGCACATAGATGGCAAGCCTCTTCCAAGGGCTTGTTAATCTCTAAGAACCTTTAATTCAAAAAATTTATATACTAATGAGTCATATTTGGGGGTAACATTTCCTGAACTCCTTCAGTTTTCAACCTGTATCTATTAACAAGTCCTGTAGTAATACCCTGCAGACTCATTCTAAAGACACAAAACCAGCTGGATAAAACCATTCCAAAGATTCTATAATCCTATTTCTGGTGATAGAAATCTAAAAGTAGGTGCTTGGGGGAGAGGAATTTACTGGAAAGGAGAGTGTGAGATCTTTCTGGGGTAATGGAAATATTCTATGTGTTTTCGTGGAAGTTTCACAAGTATGTAGAATTGTCAAAGGTCATCAGAGACATCTAGATATTTATGTTTTCTTACATATTAACTTCATGAGTATTTGAATAATATGATTAAATTTGCATTTAATTTATTATATTTCAATTTAGCAACAGTGAAGATGACATACATTGAAAATAAATGTTTTAACTCTTGTGGGCATTAATAGTCAAGGAATTGTCAGGAAGAAGCATTAACAGTTCCCCTTTTTTGAATGGAAACAGTAATCCTGGTAGAAGAATTTCTTTCTTTCTTTTTTTTTGCATTTTTTTGGCCAGGGCTGGGTTTGAACCTGCCACCTCTAGTATATGGGGCCGGCACACATATACCAAAAATTTTGAGCACTTATGTGATCCTTTGAGCCACAGGTGCCGCCCAGAAGAATTTCTTAAATACACTGTAATTCTAGTCTGATCTCCCACCAAGATTGTATAAAGGAGCAACAATCCTTTCAGTGTTCTGACAGCACTTTGTTAAAGCCATCAGCTAATGATCCTCAGGACTAAAATGTGCTTTATCTTACTCCTGGTTATGTTAATGGAAATATTAAGAGAACAATCTAATATTAGTAAGCATATCTGTTAGTAATCAAACAAAGTTCAATTTATTTTGCTTGCTATGGCAAAAGAGTCTGTGCACCATAGGAAGTAGCATGTGTTGGTGAGGAGTTAGTGGGAAGTTATCATAGGATTTAAGCTTGTGTATAAATGCTATTTCCTTGTCCTGGGTCTCCTCAGGAGAGTCTCCCGAGTTGCACTTGCGTTCTCCCTTATGTGCTATACCTATCTGGAAACTTTAGCTTTTAAAAAGGGCTCATCCATTTGTTTTCTACATCTCTGGGATTACTGTATTTATTGCCTGAGTTTCATTGTTTGAATGCTAATACCATAGTTTTATGTTTTCTGTGACTTTTTAAAGATGTTTTAGGCAGTAGGGAAAATGTATGTTATTCCATTATGTCAGAAGTAAATATTCTGGTATTGTTTTGGAAGAAAATATTGAAAGTAGTATGATGTGTAGATAGACAAAATAGTTAATATGCCAGTGCTAATTTGGAAGACATAAAAGCCCACAAAGGAAGGTTATGTAAATAAAAGTAATATTTCTAGCCATATATTTTTAAAACTTACTTTTCCTGGATCTTGGAAAGAGGTACGTTTTAGCTAAGTTGTACTAAACAGTACTGATTCAAATATATTAAATGATAATACTTTTTAAGTAATTGAAAACTCCTTAAGAGAAATATTTTCTGATTTAATTTTGATCACCCTGCATTTTTTTTGTATATTTTGAATGTTTGTTAAATATATCTTGAATGCATGTTGCTAAGATCAATCACCTGCCATTTATTATTATAATAACTAATATTTATTCCTTCCCTGAGCTTTAGTAACTTTTTCAGGTAAGATGAAAACTATAAATTCAATAATAACATATGATTTTATATTATAAATGCTAATTTTAACTCATTTTTTCAAGTCTCTTTCTTACACTATTATGTAGATCTATCGATTATATACTTTGTCTTTTATTCATTTATACATATACTAAAAATTTTGAGCACTTAACATGTTCAAAGATGGCTGATCTCTTGGAGTCTTTAGTGGCAAAGGTACATGTTATTCATTATCTGTCTTATTTTTTTATTTCTCACTTTGTTGCCCTCAGTAGAATGCCATGGCATCATAGCTCACAGCAGCCTCAAACTGGTGGGCTGAAGTATTCCTCTTGCCTCAGCTTCCCCAGTAGCTGGGACTGTAGGTGCCCACCACAATGCTCTGCTATTTGTTTTAGAGACAGTGTGTTGCTCTCACTCGGGCTGGTCTCAAACTCTTGAGTTCAAGTGATCACCTGCCTTAGCTTCTCAGAGTGCTAGGATTATAGGTCTGAGCCACTGGGCCCAGCTCAAAGGTACTTTTATTTATTTATTTATTATTTTTTTTGAGACAGAGTCTCACTATGTGGCCCTGGGTAGAGTGCTGTGGTGTCACAGCTCACAGCAACCTCCAACTCTTAAACTTAAGCAATTTTCTTGCCTCAGCCTCCCAAGTAGCTGGGACTATAGGCACCTACCACAAGGCCTGGCTATTTTTTTTGTTGTAATTGTCATTGTTGTTTGGCGGGCCTGGGCTGGGTTTGATCCCACCAGCTCCGGTGTATGTGGCTGGTGCCCTAGCCACTGAGCTATAGGCACTGAGCCTCAAAGGTACATATTAATCAAATAATCACCGACTTCTGTATAGTAAGACAGAGAAAACTGTACCAGAATTAAGGATAAACTTTTGTTAAAAAGTAGAAATAATCCATTAATTAATTCATTGAAAAGACATAGTTTAGAAAGTATTGGATGAAATTTGCTAAATATACTATAACTCAATCCCAAGACTAGGATTTTGGCTTTTTGTCCTTTTTATTTGCCAGCACACCCTATCTGGTCTATTACCTAATCCATCAGTCCTTTCTCTATAAGAGTAACAACTGTGTCTGTATTATCTCTTCTACTATTATACCATCTTTGTTCAAACCAGCTATTGTAGTACTTCCAGATACCTTTTTCTACTTCTGGTATCCTGTTCTCCAGTCTATATACAACAGCTAGAGGATCTTTTTATTAACTGTAAATCAGATCATGAAATTTCTCTTCTTAAAACCTTTAATGGATCTCTACAACATTTAGAGTAAAATTTAGTCTATGAAGGGTTGAACTAGACCCTGGTTCCTTATCTTATCTCCAGAATCTTCTCATTGTCAGTTTTCTCTCAAGATTCAGACAAAATATTCTTGCTTCCTTTTTACCATAAGAATATACAAAATTCTATACTATCTTAGTGCCTTTCACTTATTCCTATCCTCTATCTAGAATGTTTTTCTTTAGCTTTTTACTTAGCTGGCACCTGAATATGAAATAACATCACTATCCTCATATAGTTCTTCTCAAATAACCTTGCCTAAGGTGGCCTTTTCTCTATAACTACATTGTTGACCTAAAGTTATTGTATTAATTTTTTTTTTTTTTTTGAGACAGAGCCTCAAGCTGTCACCCTGGATAGAGTGCCGTGGCATCACAGCTCACAGCAACCTCCAATTCCTGGGCTCAAGCTAGTCTCTTGCCTCAGCCTCCTAAGTAGCTGGGACTACAGGCACCTGCCACAACGCCCGGCCATTTTTTTTTTTGGTTGCAAAAAATTGTTGTTTGGCGGATCCGGGCTGGATTCGAACCCGCCAGCTCAGGTGTACGTGGCTGGCGCCTTAGCCTGTTGAGCCACAGGCGCCGAGCCTATTGTATTAATTTATTACCTCTCATTTAATTTTTATCTTCCTAAGATCTCCGTGAGCTGGGAATTCATTATTGTTTACCTTTCTTCTTCTTTTTTATTTTTCCTCTTTACCTTTCTTTTAACTAAAAAATATTTGGCACTTAGCTGCCCAGTAAATAATATTTTTAAGTTGATATTTACTCAATCTATTGAGTAAAGTCTCAAATAGAATGCAGGATTGTAACCATACCAAACAAAAAATATCATACCATCCGTAGATATTGATAATTGATGATTTCTGAAAACTATAATCCATGTTGACTCTCAGTGAACATTTTGGATTATAACTGAAAAGAGTATTAGTTTTTATTATTTGTTTTTTTTTTTTATTAAATCATAACTGCGTACATTAATGCAATCATGGGGTAGAATATACTGGATTTATATACAATTTGAAATGTTTTCATCAAGCTGGTTAACATAGCCTTCACAACATTTTCTTAGTTATTGTGTTAAGAGATTTATATTCTACACCTGGGAAATTTCACATTTACCCTTGTAAGATGCACCATAGGTGTGATTCCACCAATTAGTCTCCCCCCCCTGCCCCTTCCCTTTCTTTCCTTTTCCTCTCCCTTTTACCCTTCTTCTTGAGCTATAATTGGGTTATAGCTTTCATAAGAAAGTTATAAATTGGTTTCATAGTAACACTGAATACATTGGATACTTTTTCTTCCATTCTTCAGATACTTAGCTAAGCAGAATATGTTCCATCTCCATCCATGTAAACATGTAACAGGTAAAGTCTCCATCTTCCTTTAAGGCTGCATAATATTCCATGGTGTACATATACCACAATTTTTGATCCATTCATGGGTCAGTGGGTACTTGGGCTTCTTCCATGACTTAGCAATTATGAATTGGGCTGCATTACACATTCTGGTACCAGTATCTTTGTTATAATGTGATTTTTGGTCTTCTGGATATATACCTAGTAGAGAAATTATAGGATGGAATGGTAGTTCTATTTTTAGATCTCTAAATGTTCTTCAAACATCTTTCGAAAAGGAATGCATTAGTTTGCATTCCCACCAGCAGTGTAGAAATGTTCCCTTTTCTCCACATCCACACCAACATCTTTGGTTGTGGTATTTTATGATGTAGGCTAATATTACTGGAGGTAGATGATATCTCAAAGTAGTTTTGATTTGGATTTCTCTGATAATTAAGGATGATGAGCATTTTTTCATGTGTCTGTAGGCTGTGCGCCTCTCTTCTTCAGAGAAGTTTCCCTTCAAGTCCCTTGCCCACCCTGAGATGGGATCACTTGTTCTTTTCTTGCTAATACGTTTGAATTCTCTGTGGATTCTGGTCATTAAACCTTTGTTGGAGATATAACCTGCAAATATCTTTGCCCATTCTGAGGGCTGTGTGCTTGCTTTACTTACTGTGTTCCTGGCTGTGCAGAAGCTTTTTAGTTTGATCAGGTCCCATTAGTGTATTTTTGATGTTGCTTCAATTGCCCGGGGGGCCCTCCTCATGGAATATTCACCCAGGCTGATTTCTTCACGAGTTTTCCCTGCACTTTCTTCTAGTATTTTTATAGTTTCATGTCTTAACCATCCCTTCACCCTGAGTCTAAATTTATCTTTTAAGGTAAGATGAGATTCTTTTATGTAACAGATATCTGGCCTAAGTTTTTGTATCCAGTCAGCCAACCTGTGCTTCTTTAGAGGACAATTTAAGCCATTCAAATTAATTGAGAATATTGATTAACCTGGTAGAATTTTGGGTATCAAGTTTTTTGAAAGTCCAGTGGTCATTTTTAATCCTTTTGCCACTGTGGAAGTTGGAATTTAATCAACAGTTTCTGAGTGCGTTTACTTTTGTGGTGGCGGATTGCGCTGGTCATTTTGGAGGATAGGTGTGAGAATATGCTGGAGAGCTGGTTTAGTTATGGCAAATTTCTTCAACATGTGAATGTCATTAAAGTATTTAATTTCTCCATCATAAATGAAACTCACTTTAGCTGGATACAGAATCTTGAGTTGAAAGTTATTTTGTTTAAGGAGATTAAAAATCAATGACCACCTTCTTCTAGCTTGAAAGGATTCAGCAGAGATCTGCAGTCATTCTAATATTCTTCCCCTTGTAGGTAATGGTTTTCTTTCATCTGGCTGCTTTCGAATTTTCTCCTTCATATTAACTTTAGTGAAGTTAATTATGACGTCTCTGGGGTATGCCTTATTTAGGTTGAGTTCTGCTGGGGTTCTGAAATTGTCTACTGTTTGAATTTCAGAATCTCTTGTCATGTCTGGAAAGTTCTCCTTCATAATCTCATGAAAAAGGGCCTGTGTGCTTTGTGAAGCAACTTTGTCACCTTCAGGAATTCCTATAAGGCGAATATTAGTTTTCTTTGAATTATCCCAAAGTTGTCTGAGAGAATGATCCGTTTTGAATTATCCCAAAGGTGTCTGAGAGAATCTCCATTTCTCTTCCTCTTTGAATGCTTGGGAGCACTAAAAAGCTTTGTCTTAATTGTGAGAAATCTGTTCTTCTGTTTCCTCCATTCTGTTCCAGGGATTCTACTGTGTTTCTCAGATTTTTGAGGGTGCAAATTCTTTTCTCAGTGAGTCAAAATCTTTGGTGATTTTGTGTTTGAATTCATTAATTCTTGAGACAACTTTTGAATTCCTCCTTGAATTTCTAATTCCAACTTTACTTTCATTCTATTAATCTTATTTGCAATCCAAACTCTAAATTTGATTTCTGACATCTCAGCCATTTGTCTATAAGTGGGATCTTCAGTTGTATCTGCCGTGTCATTCCTTGGGGGAGTTGATGTACTCTGGTTATTCATGTTACTGGAGTTTTTCCGCTGATTCCACCCCATGATTATTTTATACTGGTTGGCTAGTTGAGTAGATAAGGTGAAGGTGGGTTGGGGGGGTCTCCTGGAGTAGTGATTAACCAGCCCTTTACCCAAGAACTGTGTCTGGTGTCTGTACCTTTTCCCCTAGAGCTTTGCAAAGGTCTCGTACTGGCTTACGGCCTGAGACACTGGGGACTTACTTGGTGTGGTGGGGCTCAGTGGTTCTGTCTTGTTTTTAGCTGGTGTCTGTCCTACCTTAGTGAATTAGTTACTCTGGGTTGAAGTCTCAGCTGTGGAGAAATACCAGCAGTTAAGTCACCCTGCCCTCCATGGGCAACAACTGGAAAAGGATACTCAAACCTTCCCATAACCACACATCCATGGTACCACTTTGAATAGTGCTTGGGTGATTGGTCCAGTCCAAGAGATTGAATCACTTGTCCAAGACAGCACCCAGTCTCAAGTGAGGGAGTTCAAAAGGTCTCTGGCAACTAGATAGCAGGGGTCTCTGGCTCGAGTATGACTCTTTGTGGTGCTCCATAGAGTCAGAAGTACCTCCCCAGCAAATGAATTAGCTTGGGAAGGTTGATGCCTCCTTCGCCACCTTGCACCTCTGTCACACCCAGTCAGTGCTAACCCTGTAGGGCGATGAGCCAGTTCCCTCCAGTGAGCAGTTGCTCCAGGGTTTTGAGCCTGCCTGAGTCACAGAGAGATCTTATGTCTCCTCGGTCAGGTTTCTGCACTCTGCCACCATCCAGCAGGGGAAGCTGAGGAGTGACAACTTTGGGTGGTTAATGGAAGCTGGGACGGTTCACTCAGTTCCAGCCCCGCCCCAGATTGATGTTGGTGACCCTTATATTTGCGCAGAATTTGTGATTCTGTTCTGGCTGTCTTCCCCTGAGGAACAGGTACTGTTAGAGTTCACAGAAACCACTACTCAGCCACAGTCTGTGCCTCTAACCAGAGCTGATATTTCTGTTTGCCCTGCAGTGTGTTTTGGGGCGGGTGTGGCTCACACTCAGCTTGGAGTTCCAGCCTCAGCCTGGCTGCCTTTGTCTCAGCTATGATCCTCTGCGGACCATGTGTTTCTTAGGCTAACAAAAGCAGTCCTGTGGCTCAGCTCCACCCTATGAGTATGCCATCTGTGGGCATGTACCTTCAGTTCTCCATTCTCCCATGTTCCGCCCAGGCTGGTACCCCCTCAGGCGTACCCTTTGCCCATGGTGTGTACATTACCATCCCAGATCTATTCTGCCAGTGTCTGCCACGGAGAAGATGCTCAGCTTTCTCTGGTTGCCCAGAGAGATGGGGAGTGTCCTTCCAAAATATCCCCCGGGTTGTGAGCCCTATTGTTCCCGTTGCTGTCTCTGCTACTGTGTAGTGGGGCGGGAGCACCGCCTCCCTTTCCTGTACAGTTCCTTCAGTTTACCATTTTCTCCTTACCCCTGTGCCATAGAATCAGCACAAACCTGCCCAGCCCACGCCCTGTCCACACCTCTCGAGAAAATGCCCAAGCATCTTGGGGTGAGAGTAGAGGGGAGTGCTGAGAGTTCAGAATTGCAGGTAGACAATATATACAGTTTTATATTGTTTTATGCCTGTCAGGAGAGTGCCATGGCAGGGGAAGGAGGTGTGGTTTTTAGAGTGTCTCTCTGTTGGGATAAAATGGAAGGACATTTGAACTCTGCTGGCTTGTTTGTAGAAAGTATACTGTGAGCAGTTCTCATGGGGAAGGGGTCTCCCATCTGCTTGTTGATGGATTTTTGTACCTTTTCTTTGTATCCCTGGGGTCGCAGCTTCCCTCAGCAGGGTTGATGTGCATTCTTCAACCTTCTCTCTTGGCTCAGCTCCAAACTATCAGCTTACTTGCTAAACTTCTATCCTTTAACTCTCCTTCTGGATGGGAGCCTTTGTGGAAAGCTGGCTCCAGTTGGCCATCTTGCCTCCACCCCCTAAGAGTATTAGTTTTAAGGGGATAAAGTAAAGGTTGAGGATTGGTATACATTTATAAGGTCTAAAGTTGCTGCAGATTCAGTTGAACAAATATTTGCATCAGTGTTTTAATTCATTATTTACTATATTTAGAATTATGATAGGTACATTGTCTAGCTTAAAGGATACTGATATTCAGTATGAGTTCTTAATGTGACGTGATAGG
Organism: Perodicticus potto; assembly: GCA_963574655.1. Taxonomy (NCBI): domain Eukaryota; kingdom Metazoa; phylum Chordata; class Mammalia; order Primates; family Lorisidae; genus Perodicticus; species Perodicticus potto. Next base: position 1,218 of record CAUYRH010109000.1, on the reverse strand, counting down.
AGGTCTAATGTAGAAAATGGGTGAACCTCACTATTATCAAGATCGATGAAAATCAACTAGTTTTAATAACTTTTCTATGAAAAGCCATTATTATGAATCACATTTCCCTAACTGTGCATAAAACTCTTAGGGGCACAGAGGGGGAAGATGGCGGCGGTGACAGTCCGGTAGTTCATCACTCTCCAGTCAGTAGGTGAGAGGGAGGGAGTACTGGACCTTTCGCTGTGTGAATTGTCGGAGTGGATGAGCACTTGGCAACGCACAGCAATTTGATGGATTGTTGTGTTTGAAATATACTTCATAACCGCGGAAACTGCTGTAAACTGTTTCCCCCTGAACGGCGGAGGGGCAGCCGGCCCCTCCCACAGGGAGGACAGCAGGTCGCAACTCAGAAAACCTAACTGGGAAAAAAATTCCACCGAAAAGTGGATCTCAGCGTTTGATGACCAGAAAGACGCGCTGCTAGGTCCCACAGGGACCCGGGCATCTCAGGCATGAGGCGGATACAAACTTATTGGAATGCCCAAAATGGCGACCATCTTTTCCCCAGATCATTGGGAATAGGTGTTCTGTCAGTGCTACCCCAGGGGCAGAATCCTGGTGAGGTCTGACGGTGCAGGGGGCCCAGGATCCTGTGGTGTGGAAAAGACACTTGGAGCTGAGGAAGGTGGTGAAGAGGGCCCCCGATCACTCCAGCAGGAGAAAAAGCCACAGGTTAGAGTGGCAGCAACAGACTGGAGGGAACCCCCTACCCTCCAGCCGTAGCCTCGGCGGCGGCAGTGACTGGCAAAGATCGCACGCGGGCAGGGTGGCGACAGCGACCGGCAAAGATTGCGCACCCGCACGGGTGGTGGTGGCCACCGGCAAAGATCGTGCACTGAGCTCTCCTCTTTCAGCTGATTCCAATTCCTGGATTGCAAGAGAGCGGGCGGGCAGAGCAGAGAGTTTTGTGACGAGAGGGCTAGTGCACCTAAGTTGGAGGTTGATGGGAGTGTCCTTTGGACCCGAGCACCCAAAATAAAGCACCTTTTCCAACGTAAACCAGGGGGAAAAACTACAAAACTACAATAATGGCCACTGATCAGTCAGAGTGGGAAGCCTGAGAACCACTCACAGCGCCATCTGTTGTCCACAAAGTATATTGCAGTACAAATTAACTCCACTTAAGTGGATGCCATCTGAGACCTTTATTTCTATATATACACAAGAACTATATCT
>CAUYRH010108999.1:0-19174 GCA_963574655.1 Perodicticus potto | reverse complement strand
GCTGAGAATCGACCCTGTTCTTCGGCTGTGGACCACTCGTGACATCACCCTTTACATTTCACGTGCTGAGCCCAGTTGGTGTCGGTGGGCAAGCTTAAATGAATGTAAGGCCCTTCTTCCAACAGCTGTTTCTCTGGGTTTCCTCATTTTGCGCAAGGGGGTGTGAATTTAATTGCATACCTTTTGCGATTCCCGTGGTTAGCTTCACACGTTGATTGTGCTGTCGCTGGGTCCATGATAGGCTAGTTACTAATCCCTTTAAAAGAGTTTCTGTAAAATTTGGATGCAGTCAAAAGGCCCCATGCAAGGAACCAGAAGACCACATGTGGCCCCACTGCCACGGGTTCCCACCCCGGGGCTGTTAGTCACATTAAGGCTTACAGAGTATTAGTGGCTCACAAAGATATGAAAAGGGGATGTTAGAAGAAAGGTGCTGAAGAGGAAGTGGTGTTAAGGTAGATAAGACTGGAAGGCTAGGTTGGTCTTACAGTGCCATCAGTTAAAATCATAGTATTGGGCTGTTTGGACGGACTTGCTGGAGTAAGGGTGTTTTTAAGGTGAGCAGTGACAGGCTCAGAATTTTTTTTTTTTTTTTGAGACAGAGTCTCACTATGTCACCCTTGATAGAGTGCTGTGGCGTCACAGCTCACAGCAACCTCCAACTCTTGGCCTTAAGTGATTCTCTTGCTTCAGCCTCCCAAGTAGCTGGGACTACAAGCGCCCACCACAATGCCGGGCTATTTTTTGGTTGTAGTTGTCATTGTTGTTTGACGGGCGAGGTTCAAACCCGCCAGCTCCAGTGTATGTGGCTGCCGCACTAGCCTCTGAGCTACTGGCCCGGAGCCAGGCTCTGACTTGTTTTATAGGAGCAGTATTTTGACAGTTAAATGGAGTAGGGACGGAACGGAAAGAGGTAGTGATTTTGAGACCTATCCAAAGAACTGTCCATAGAATTCGGTCTTTTATTGAGTAAAGAAAGAAATGAAAGTAGAAAACGACTCAAAACTTTCTAGTATGTGTGTTTAGAAGGATGGAGATACCAAAATTTAGGTTAGACAGAAAGTTAAGAGCAAGTAGTTTTTGAAGAGTGGAAGAGCAGTAACGTAGGGACAAATCAAGTTATAAAAACCACTGTAGGATTTTGTATTTAAGATAAAGTAAATTGTATTTAAAAGAAGATCTGGAAAGCCCACCTTTGGTAGTTCTTGTCAATGAATTTTTATTTAGGGGATGTGAATAGTGTTCACAATTCCAACTTTACTCATTCCCACTTTACTCCAACCAACTTTACTCATTGAAATGCTGGGTGGTGGGGTGGCGCCTATGGCTCAGTCAGTGGGGCGCTGGCCCTATATACCCAGGATGGCAGGTTTAAACCTGGCCCTGGCCAAACTGCAACAGCAACAACAACAAAATAGCCGGGTGTTGTGGAGGGTGCCTGTAGTCCCAGCTACTCGGGAGGCTGAGACAAGAGAATCGCCTAAGTCCAAGAACTGGAGGTTGCTGTGAGCTGTGATGCCACGACACTCTACCCGAGGGAGATAGAGTGAGACTCTGTCTCTAAAAAAAAAAAAAATGCTGGGTGGTGGAATTATGAGAGCGGATTCGAAGGTTCCTTTATGCAATAAAAAGAGAAAACTATCTTAAAAATTTTTCTAGATTCCCTCAGGGAGATGAAAATATTCATCAAATACAATTTGTTCAAGATACATAACCAACCAGTTTTTCTTGATACAAGGTGCACTGCATATTTTCTACAGAGAGTGAAGTAAAAATTAGCCCCAAATAGTAACCTTCATTTACAATGTCTCATGCTCGGCTCGTAGCACAGTGGTTAAGGCACCAGCCCCATGTACCGAGGATGGTGGGTTTGAGCCTGGCCCAGGTCAGCTAAACAGCAATGACAACTGCAACAAAAAAATAGCCGGATTTGTGTGGAGTCTGTAGTCCCAGCTACTTGGGAGGATGAGGCAAGAGAATCCCTTAAGCCCAAGACTTTGAAGTTGCTGTGAGCTGTGAGGCATTCTACCTAGAGCAACATAATGAGACAGTGTCTCAAACAAATAAACAAACAAAAAAAACACTTACGATGTCTCAGGTGCTAAGCCTTTTACAAATGCATTATCACATTTACTTCTTAGGAGAAACCAATTTTGCAAATAAATTTCTGAGCCCAGATCTGCAGGTGCAGAGCCTATGCTTTTAATCACTCTGGAACCATAGAAGTTTGACTTTGCTACATCGTTCCCTTTTGTAACTAGTACTTACCTTTTGTATAAATACTTAAATAGTATCTGTAAGTAGAACCAGCCAAAAGTAAGTAAGTTGTCTGTAGGGAGCTATAAAGAAAACGTTGGTACCAGTAGTTCTCAGAGAGGAGATTGGCAATGTCTGGAAACATTTTTGGCTATTAAGTCTGGTGGGTAGAGGTCAGTGATGCTGCTAAACATCCTGTGGAGCATAGCACAGCCTTTTCAAAGAATTATTTGGTCCAAAATGTCTAGAGCTGGTTTTGATTATTACTTCAGCAGTAGGAAATTGAGAGCCACAGATACTTTTTTTGTAAAGCATTTTTGTTTTTAAAATTATGCCTTGGCTTGAAAGGGTTGTGAAGTTTATACAGCTGAAACAGAACAACATAATTTGTTTTTGTGTGTATGTGTGTGGGGTTTTTTTTGCAGTTTTTGGCCAGGGCTGGGTTTGAACCCGCCACCTCCGGTATATGGGGCCAGCACCCTACATCTTTGAGCCACAGGCGCTACCCAACGTAATTTGTTTTTAAGGTGAATCCCTTGAGCCACTGATTGTCAGGAGGTGTTTGACATAGAATCATGGATTCTTACATTTGGGAACGACTTAGGCCTGGAATTACTTTACAACATATCTGGTTAGTGATAATTCAGACCTACCTAAAGGCCTCCTATATCAGGTTCCCCTATATTGTAAATTCATATTTAAATTGCTCTTCACAATGATTTTTTTCCTTACACTGAGCTCCAGTCTCTCATAATTTTAACTATTAAATGTGATTCTACTCCAGGGAACTACACTCAAAGCAAGCTTTCCACGTGTGTAATTTATACTGTGACAGTGTTTGTATTTTTGTTCTGATACTGACTGATCATTTACAAATAATATGAAATAGTAGTTTGTTAGCAGCTTTTAAAAAGTAGTATTTTAAGTACTTTCTCGATATACTGTTGGCATATTAGTTTCAAATTATGCATAGACTTAAAAAACTTAGGTTTTCAAACTCTGGTCATATAGTTTGTTTTAAATAGTATCAATAATTGCTACAAATCTTGTGTAATTTTCTTCACATGAGTTCTGTTATCTAGACTGGTTTGGTTGTCAATCTCTGCCCTCTGTCCACAAATTTGCTAGGTTTATAAATAAAAGTATTGTTTTCCCTTCAAAATTATAGTTTTAGAATGTGTTTATTCTAGGACATTTAGCCCTCAAGGTATTCTTGATAGATACATCTTATAAAATGACACAGTTATTTTTTAGAGTAAATGGGATTTTTTATTAAATTGTCTATTGACTTTTTTTTTCCAGGGTTCATTGAAAAATCCTTAGTGGTATTGACATGTTTCAATTAGCCAATGACTCGGAATGATGGATTCCCCGAAGATTGGAAATGGTTTGCCAGTGATTGGACCAGGGATTGATATAGGGATATCTTCACTCCACATGGTGGGGTATTTGGGAAAAGTTAGTGAACTTATTTTTGCCTTAGTGCAAAGTTATGTTTTTCTTCCTATTTTTGAGACTTAAATTTGGTTTTAATGTTACCAATTAACTTATAAAAAATTGTGTCTTCCACGGAAATCTTATAGTAATGGCGAAAGATCATTTTAATGTGTTTACCTCTCTGTTTTATTGATATGTGAAAATAGAAATAAAACATGGACTTTATGGTTTACTGTTCTTTGAAAATATGGCACATACATTTTCCCTGGCAGCTGATGTTACTTTTTTCTTGCAAATAAAACTGATGCTCTTCTTAACCCTTAAAATTTAATATTTAAAACTATAACATATTCTTTTTAGAACAATAACTGTATTTAGAGCCGTATATGCATTTCTTTTATTTGCCATGTTTAAAATATCTTGCCAGGATGCTTCTAGTTGAAAATTATAATTTTTTCTGGTTATCTTCCATTTAACTACTTATTTTGTGTATTCTAAGAATATCTATATTTTAATTTGCTTTATTTCTCTTGTAGAATTATGATTCAGCTAAAGTTACAGCAGATGGGTATTGTCCTGCTTGTAAAGAGAAGGGGAAGTTGAAAGTCTTAAAAACTTACCGAATTAGTTTTCAAGAATCTATCTTTTTGTGTGAGGATCTGCAGGTAAAGTATTAATTTTACATAGATTTTAGCCTTCTGCTTTTTCCTTTATTGTTAAAATGTTTACTTACTTTGTAATTTTTAGACTGTAGATTTTTAATACATAGATGACTGGGTTTCTAAACCTGTCTGGCATAGATTTTTATTTTTCTACCTAGTTCCCTGAGTCGTTGCATAAAGATGTTTGTTTTTATGGCTATTTGACTTGTGAGAGGAGAAAATAAATACATGTCAATTTTTTTTTTTTTTTTTTTTTTTGAGAGTCCTCGTTGGCTATTGGCATATCATTATGCTCATTTATTTGGTTTAATTTTGGGGTTTATTTTGGAATAAGTTGTTAATTTTTTAATACATCTGGAAGAGTATTTTGGAAATTGATACTCCCAAAGCAATGTACATGCTCTGAGCTAATATGTATTTATGGCTTTAAAAGGCTCAGAATATCATTTAGAATTAATTACTGTAGTTTGTACTCTCTGGTACAACTTTTAAACAGGAGCTCATTACGTTCTGTGAGACTTTACACTTTGTCTTTGACAACTGATGAGACTGTTTTATTCACATTGAATTCTCAAAATTTTGCAAGATGAGTATTCCTGTTTTATGAGTAAGAAAAAAGATTCAGGGAGTTCAGGAACACAGCATCTTTGTAGAGTGGCAGAGTTGTGATCAAAATAGTCTTCTAATGTCAGATATATTGCAGCTAAACTAGCAATTCATCAGAATCACCTGGAGTGTTTTCCATAAATTCCTGGGTTTCACCCCCAGATGCTGAGTTAGTTGAATTGGTCCAGAATTCTATAGTTTTATAACTTGCAGATGAATCTGATTGATGAGTCAAGTTTGGAAAATAGTAGACTAGACCGTATGGCTGATAAATACTTTTGGTAGGTATAATTTGAAGAAAAACAATCCCAGGCATGTTTATAAACACAAATTTCTGTATTCATTTAAAAGTGTCCGAACATTGTCACTATTCCAGATATAAAGTTAGATACAATAATGAATGAAACAAAAATGTTTTGCCCTTAAGGAGGTTGTGTTCTAGAGTGGGACAGTACACAAGCACAGTAGAACCTCCATAGTTGACCACCTCCCTAGGTTGACTACCTCTTAAGTTGACCCAGTTTTCATAGACCAGACATGTACCACAGGTACGTATTAGTGCAGTAGGCCTAGTTTCTTATGTTGGCCACCTCCAGTTTGTTACAGCCCCTCGGATGGTCAGTTTACAGAGGTTCTACTCTATATATTTTTGTGTCAAGTGATGAAAGGTGCCGTTGAGAAAAATAAAGCATTGAAGACTGTAAAGCTGGAGAGGGAGGAGTTTGCAATTTGAAATGGGAGTAGTTGAGGTGAGTGCTTCATTGAGAGAATGAAATTTGAGCAAAGGCCTGAAGAGATGAGAAGAGGAAGAAGTCGTCCAGACAGGGGAGAAGCAAGTTCCAGGAAAGGAGTTTCAGAGAGAGAACAGGGGCTCCCTGTCACGTTTGTGCTGCTGCAGTGAAATCAGTGGAGTGATAGAAGATGAGTCAAAAAAATAATTGTGGACCTGGATCAAGTAGGGTCTGACAGGTCATTGTAAGGTCTCTGGCTTTATACTCTGCATGGTGTAACCTGATTTATGTGTTAAGAGGAGCACTGTGGCTGCTGAGTTGAAAATATGTGTAATGGCAAGACCTGAAGTAAGAAGACTACTTGTGGTATAGTATGAAAAATATTTGTCTTCGTCCCTGGTTTTTTTTTTTTTTTTTTTAGACAGAGTCTCAATCTGTTGCCCTGGGTAGAGTGCTATGGCATCATAGCTAACAGCAACCACCAACTCCTAGGCTCAAACGATGGTCTTGCCTCAGTTTTTCTGTTTTTTAGTAGAGACAGTGTCTCGCTTTGGCTCAGGCTAGTCTTGAACTTTTGAGCTTAAGCAATCCACCCACCTCAGCCTCCCAGAGTGCTAGGATTACAGGTGTGAGCCAATGCACCCGGCCTGTCCCTGGTTCTTGTCATAGACCTGAAACTCTTGGAATTTCCCAACCAATATTAGTGTCTTTTGTTATTCATAATGATCCTGTTTGTTAACACCAGAGTTGATACTGATGAGATGAATTAGAATGAAGCCTTAGATCACCTCAAATGGGGCCAGAAAGACAAAGAGATTAGAGGGTTAGAGTTAGACTTTAGCCCCATCCCTTCAACCTCTAGGAAAGGGGCAGGGCTGGATTTGAGTTTGTTGAGCTTTGAGATTACTGGGAGGGTGTTGTATCCAGAGGATTTAGAAGTTTTGCACACCCTTTCCCCCCAAATACCTTGCCCTATCCATCTTTTTATCTGTATCCTTTGTAATATCCTTTAGGATAAAATCAAGTAAGTATTTGAGTTTTGTGTGTTGTCCTTATAAATTAATTGTGTCCAAGGAGGGGGCAGTAGGAGCCCCAGTTTGTAAACATTTAGTCAGATGTACAGATATCCTAGACTCGGGATTGGCATTCTAGGGTAGAGACAGTCTTCTAGGATTTAGCTCTTAACCTGTAGGATAAGACTCTATCTCCAGGTAGATAGCATCAAAATTGAATTACAGAATACCTAGTTGGTATCCACTGGAGAATTGCTTGGTATGGGGAAAATTCCCCCACATATCTGATCACAGAAGTGTGTTGAGGTTAGAATATATAAAAGTTGTCAGGGGCAGCGCCTCTGGCTCGTCGAGGAGGGTGCCGGCCCCGTATACTGAAGGTGGCGGGTTCAAACCCGGCCTCAGCCGAATTGCAAAACAGAAAAATAGCCGGGCGTTGTGGTGGGCGCCTGTAGTCCCAGCTACTTGGGAGGCTGAGGCAAGAGAATCACCTAAGCCCAGGAGTTGGAGGTTCCTGTGAGCTGTGTGACGCTACGGCACTCCACCGAGGGCGATAAAGTGAGATTCAGTCTCTACAAAAAAAAAAAGTTGTCAGAATCGAAATGGAGTCATTTCTGTTATAAAAAAAAAAAAAGAAAAGAAAAAAACCTTGACAAATAGAGCCAGGAAAGGCTATGAAAAGAGGGTTTTTAGACAAATACTTGACAACAAAAACTACTATAACCTTGTACAAAGGCTATTATAGTCTTACCCATAAGGTACTACTGGGAGAAACTCTGCCCAGCAACTGACTGTCTAGCCTTGGACTTGGTGTCACCCTTGTTATTGATCCCTGTATAATTATCTGAATTATGTAGTCCTCATTTTTTCATTTAAAACCCTTTATCTTCTTTTATCTCCCTGAATATATGCATAGTTTCCTATGGCACTCATATTGCCATTGCAATGCTTTATTCCCAAATAAATATTTTCTTTTAGAGAACTTCTCTCTTGTTTCTTACATAGATTGACAGAGAGAAAGGAAAACATTTTTTTTTTTCCTTCAGACTAGTTAAAAGCAATTGCTGTATTTCAGGGGGAAGGAGTAGTAGCAGAGGGGATAAGGCATGCTTCAATTGTATTTATATTTTGAAGAAAAAGATGACAGAATTTGCTTACAGATTGGGATTTGTGTTTGGAGAGAGAAATCAAGGGTGATTCCAAGATTTTTCCTGTACACTAGGAAGAATAGAGTTGCCAAATGATGAGCTGGGAAGACTTGGAAGAGCAGTATTTGTGGGGAAGATCAGGAGGTCAGGACTAGTCAAGTTTGAGACTTTGATCATCTATGGGTATCTGGAGTAAACAATCAGTTCTATGTATCTGGCATTAGATAGAGTTTGAGATTGAAGTTACTTGGTAGTCATGAGCTTGTAACTAGCTAAGCCATAAGTATGGATGAAGAAGTTCAAAGTCTGAACCTTGGAACATGCCAGCATTAAGAAGTTGGGAAGATGAAGTAGAAAATTAAGAGTCTGAAAAGCGGATAGTGAAGTAAAAGTAAAACCGGGAAGGAGAGTGCATTGTCTTGGAAGTCAGGGAAAGAAAAGTAGAAGTCATTACTGATAAATGCTGCTTAGAGCTCAAGGAAGGTGAGGAGTCAGTTCATCCTTGATGAGAGTGTCCTAGGGGTCCTTGGAGACCTTGATGAGAATAGTTTGAGTAAGTAGTGATAAAAGCCTGGTGAGGGCTGGGTGAGGTGGCTTTCACCTGTAAATCCTTAGCACTCTGGGAGGCCAACGTGAGAGGATTGCTTAAGCTCAGGAGTTTCAGACCAGCCTGAGCAAAGCCAGACGCTGTCTCTACTAAAAAATAAACAGGAAAATTAGCTGGATGTCATGGCATAAGCCTGTAATCTCAGCTCCTTAGGAGGCTGAGGCAGGAGGATCATTTGAGCCTAGGAGTTTGAGGTTGATGTGATCTAGGCTGAGGCCATGGGCGACAAGAATGAGACTCTGTCTCAATAAAAAAAAAAAAAAGACAGCCTTTTGGGAGTGAGAAGGAGAAGAATTGGGAAGTATAGTTTGTTTAGAATTGTTTTTAAGTTGGGAAAAATAACCACAAATTTGTTTTCTGGTTGTATCCAGTAGAGAGAGGAAAAATAGGGGAAAGTGGCAGGAGCAGTATCTCTGGAGCAGGGAATGGACACTCTTGCACAGGGGAAGGGATTAATTTTAGGAGCTTTAACAGTTCATCCCTAACAGACTGTATACAAAGAGTTTATTAGTTAACTAGTAATTAGTTAGTTATACTTGGCTTACAGGGATCAAAATAAAGTTGTAGAATTGTGAATATCGGAAAGACAAATTTTACTCATTCTAGATAAAGCTTACTTTTCCTCCTTTTTTGAACAATATGTAATATTTCAATGGAGTTGAATAAAGGACTGTAAGAATAGAGAAATCTTTCTCAGAAGATAGATTTTTAGCTATTAAGGTTAGGTATATTCCATGCATTTTTAGTTTGGGAGTTTTTTTTTTTTGTTTTTCTTTTTTTTTGGAGACGGAGTCTCACTATGTTGCCCTTGGTAGAGTGCTATTGCATCACAGTTCACAGCAACCTCAAAGTCTTGGGCTTAAGTGATTCTCTTGCCTCAGCCTCCCAAGTAGCTGGGACTATAGGCGCCTGCCATAACACCCAGCTATTTTTTTGTTGCAGTTTGTCATTATTGTTTAGCTGGCCGGGGCCAGGTTCCGGGTTCAAACCTGCCAGCCTTGGTGTATGTGGCTGACGCTGTAACCACTGTGCTACAGGTGCCAAGCCCATCCTTTTTTTTTTTTTTTAATTGCTTGGGATTCATTGAGGGTACAAAGAATTAGGTTACACTGATGGCATTTGTTAGATGAAGTCCTTCCAATAATTGTGTCCCACCCCCAAGAGGTGTGCCATACACTGTGACCCCTCCATCCCTCTTCCTCTTTCCCTCTCCCCACTTGTTCATTCCCCTACCCCCCTCCCTTGTATTAGTTCATCTACTGCATTCCTATTAGAATTGAGTATACTGGATTCTTGCTTCTCCATTCTTGTGTTGCTTTACTAAGAAGAATGTGTTCCACCTCCATCCAGGTTATTACAAAAGAAGTAAAGTCTCTGTCTTTTTTAGTGGCTGAATAGTATTCCATGGTATACATATACCATAGCTTGTTATTCCATTCCTGGGTTGGTAGGCATTTAGGCTGTTTCCACATTTTGGCAAGTGTAAATTGAGTTATGATAAATAGAGTAGAGCAAATGTCCTTGTAATAAAAGGATGTTTTTCCTTCTGGGTACATGCCTAATAGTGGGATTGCAGGATCAAATGGGAGGTCTAATTTGAGTTCTTTTAGGATCTTCCATAATTCCTTCCAACCAGCAGTATAAAAGTGTTCCCTTCTCTCCCTACCCATGCTGGCATCTGCAGCTTTGAGACTTTGTGATGTGGGCCATTCTCACTGGGGTTAGGGAAAATCTCAGGATAGTTTTGATTTGTATTTTTCTGATTATTAGGGATGATGAGCATTTTTTCATGTTTGTTAGCCATTCATCTGCCTTCTTTAGAGCAGATTCTGTTTATCTCTCTTGCCCAGTGATATATGGGATTGTTGGATCTTTTTTTGTTGACTAACTTGAGTTCTTTATAGATCTTTAGTATCAAGTTTTTGTCCAATTCATAATCTGGAAATACCTTTTTCCATTCTGAAGGTTGTCTGTTTGCTTTGATTGTTGTTTCCTTAGCTGTATAGAAGCTTTTTGGTTTAATTAAGTCCCATTCTTTCATTTTTGTTGTTTCCATTGCCACAGAAGTCTACTTCGTAAAGTCTTTCCCCAGGCCGATCTTCAAGTGTTTTCCCCACACTTTGTTCAAGGATTTTTATTATTTCATGCCTTAGATTTAAATCTTTTATCCATCTTGAATCAATTTTTGTAAGTTTCAGTCTTTTACATGTGAAATTCCAGTTCTTCCAGCACCATGTATTGAATGGGGATTCTTTTCCCCACTGTATGTTCTTGTTTGGTTTATCAAAGATCAGGTGGCTGTAGGAGGTTAGTTTCATCTCATGGTTTTCTATCTTGGTTTCAAATGTCAAGCATAAGCACCGAGCTTATGATGGGATTTATTGCATTTCATTTATCTGTTACTGTTGTTACTGTGAAACAAATCACCTTGAAATTTAGTGGCTGGCTCGGCACCTGTGGCTCAGTGGGCTAAGGCGCCAGCCACGTACACCTAAGCTGGCGGGTTCAAATCCAGCCCGGCCCGCCAAACAACAATGATGGCTGCAACCAAAAACTGGCCGGGCGTTGTGGCAGGTGCCTGTAGTCCCAGCTACTTGGGAGGCGGAGACAAGAGACTCGCTTGAGCCCAGGCATTGGAGGTTGCTGTGAGCTGTGATGCCATGGCACTCTATCCAAGGTGACAGCTTGAGGCTCTGTCTCAAAAAAGAAAAAAAAGAAAAGAAATTTAGTGGGTAACAGATTTTAATGGCTTCATTTATTCTCATGGTTCTGATGACTGACAAGGCAGTTCTTACATGATGTCAGCTGGGACAACTGAGGTGTCCACATAGTTGACAGTTGGTACTAGCTGCTAGTATGACGTTCAGCTTAGGCAATTGGCAGGGGGTTCTCATTTCTTTGCCATGAGGGTCTCTCATTGTGGCTCACTGGGCTCTTCACAGCATGATGGCTGGGACCAAGAATGAGTGTTCCAGAAGATGGGTTCCAAGCAAGATGATAAGCTCAGTGAGCCAGTGGCTGTCAGGCTTCCATGTGCATCGTGTGTGCTAATGTCCCAGCAAAGTTAGTCACGTGGCAGTGCCAAGTCTTGTGGTAGGGGGCAAACTCTGGGAAGGCTTGAATTACCAGGACCACCAAGGCAGCAGTCTACTACCATAATTGTGTAAAAGAAAGCATATTTTAAATGAAGGCATTTAAAGTATAGGTTTCTTGAATTTATCTGGTAGGACATTCTGGTAGTTTTCAAATTTAGGAAGGATTCGCCGCTTTTAGTGATTTGTTCAAATTTTTGCTCAGTGACTTAGAGCCTGAGGTAGCCTTGAACCCAGGAATTTACTACCAGCCTGGGCAATATAGCCAGACCATGTCTCTTTGTTTATTCATTTATTTATTTTTAGATTTTTTATAGAGACCACATCTGTTTAAAAAAAGAAAAGGTTGAAATAACAGCAGTACTCTCAGTTTCAAAATATAGGAAACATACATTATTTTTTAATTTGAAAACACTTTTGAAACTTTTAGGTTTATGCAGTTTATCTTTTCCAAAAGAGTAACATTTAGTATAGAATATTTCTTTACATTTTTGGAAATTTTAAATTGACTTGACATTATTTTTTTTTTTAAAGCAAAAATAAGTATGTTTTCCTTGTTAGCTTATTCATGTTACTCAAGGTAAACCCTTGATTGTTCAAATTAACTAGGAAAAATTATTCTTTAGGAGGGCCAAATTTTATATTCAATAGTTGTATTTCTAGTTCAGATTTCTACCCCATGTCAAATTAATACTGATATCTTACACATGTTAATGACATAGAAACTGTAAAGTAAATCTTGAACTTACTTGACTATTTGTAGTATTTATCATTTTATTTTTTTCTTTCTAGTGCATCTATCCTTTGGGCTCTAAATCACTTAGTAAACTAATTTCTCCTGATTCAGAAGAGTGTCATACTCCAAGTAAGCCTCAAAAAAGAAAGATCTTGGAAGCCAACTGTAAAGATTCACTTCTTTTAGCAAATTCCAAAAAGACTAGAAATCATATTGCTACTGATGGTGAACAGATTTTGAACAGCAAACATAATGGAGAAGTATATGATGAAACCTCATCAAATGCAATTAAGACAGGTGATTCCTTGGAGCAGAATGAGATTTTGGAAGCTGATATTGTTGACTCAGCTACTGAAAAAGATCCTACTACAGTTGATGTCTCTGGAACTGTGGGGACTTCCTGTCAAAATGAAGAATGCACATCTGAACAGGAAATGGCATTGGAGAGCAAATGTACATCATTTCACCAGGCTTTATGTGTCCAGTGGAAAAATGCTTATGCTCTCTGTTGGTTAGACTGTATCCTGTCAGCTTTGGTGCACTTGGAAGGGTTAAAGAGCACTGTGACTCATCTGTGCTCTAAGGAGGACTCTGTATTCTGGCAGCTGTTCACAAAATATAATCAAGCAAATAAGCTTCTGTATGCCAATCAATTGGATGGCGTTAAAGGTTGGCACTAATATTTTATTTCTCTTTAATTCTGAAAGATGTTAATGTTGCAGTTTGTCTCACAGCATGTAGGAAAGATGTCATCTATAGCTTCTGTTTTATACAGAGATTTGGGAGCAAGGAACTCAAGGACGGTATGAAGCTTGGAATGATATACCAGTTGTATTATTACAACTGCCCCAAACCTAGTCATTTTCAAAAACTAAAGCTGAGGCTATGGTTATGTCTTAGCCTGTCAGGATAATAGTGGCTATCATAGATTCCATCAAAGTAAAATTTTAAATTTCTACACTACTGAAAAGCAGAATGAAGAAGTAAATAAAATCACCCATAATTCTCCAACCTCCCCCAATCTCTCATCACAATAATTATGCCTAATTTATAAGTTAAACCTGATCACTGGTATATATCTATAGGAAAAAACACAGTGTATATAGGATTCAGTACTATCTGATGTTACAAGAACCCACTGGAGGTCTTGGAAGGTATCCTTTGCAGATAAGAGCGGGACAGATAGTACTGAACCCTCTATATACTATTTTTTCTTATACAAGCGTACTTATCGATCAAGTTTAGTTAGTATTAATCTGGCTCAGCATGTTGCCATCAATTGGAACATATTTCTGATCATGTCTTCCACCCACAAATTTATTGCCTTTTTCATCCTAAGCACATACAGTGGCTGTAACTTTTGTAGTTTGAGGTGTGACAGCAAAACTAGCATGAGTTTCTTGTTTCACTTCATAGTTTCACTGATCAGAGACAGGTTGTCTTAGAGACCTTAGCAACCTAAGCATATGAATTTTTTCTTTCTTACTAGGTCAACAACTTTCACTTAAAGGAAGCACTCTATGGCTTCTCTTTGTCATAGTTGAATTGCTAGCATCTCTACTCATGGGGCACTTTGGGGCTATTATTAAATCAAATGATGACTTGAACACAAGCACTGCAATGGTACCACAGTCAATCTGATAATCTAGGAGGCTACTAAGTGACTCATAGGCAGGGAGTGTAGACAGCATGAGTACTCGGGACAAAGGGAGGATTCACTTGCAGGGGGTGCGAACAGAGCTGGAGGGTACAAGATTCTATCACACTAAGAATGGCATGAAATTTGAAATTTATGAATTGGGCGGTACCTGTAGCTCAAAGGGCACAGGCCCCACATTCCGGAGGTGGTGGGTTCAAACCCGGCCCTGGCCAAAAACTACAAAAACAAAAAGAAATTTATGAATTATTTCTGGAATTTTCCATGTAATGTTTTTAAACCATCTTCCACTCAGGTAACTGAAACCATAGGAAGCAAAACTACACATAAGGAGGGACTACTGTACTGCTTCATATAGTTTGTTTTGAACTTCATAAAAAGGATCTCGTGCAATATGCCTTCTGGACCTCTGTTTTTCTTTTTGTAAAGATGTGTCTATAGAGCTGTTTTGCTTCATTTTCATTGCTGTATAAAATTTCTGTTTGGTAAATATAACAGTTTATTTATTCATTCACCTGTCATTGGACAATTGGTTATTTTTTGCCATAATGAATATGAATCCTGCTGCTATCACCACTCTTGGACAGATCTCCTGGGGCTTGGTACAAGCATTTCCCTTCAGCGTACCATGGGATTGCCAAATCATAGGTCTGAGTCCAGATTTAGAAGATGATAGCAGTTTTCCCAAGTGGTTGCACCTGTAATAGTGCTTCCGTTAACTGTATAAGAGATTCTCCCAATTAATATGTTTTCCCTAGATTATGTTCACACTTTGAGATTTTTACTTCGGAGTAAAATGATCTGTGGTTTTTACTTTGGGGTAAAATGATCTTAATTTGCCTTTCTCATATTTTCGAGAGGTTGTTGGCTCTTCATGTTTATATTGATCAGATTTGTTCCCTCTTGTGTGAAGTGCCTGTTTAATTCTTATCCCTGTTTGTTCTGTTGATTGTCATGTTCATGTGGGTTTTCGTATATCCTTTTTGCCATTTTTATGTCAGATAAGTGTTGTTGAATCTCCCAATATGTGGCATATGTGTTTACTTTTTAAAAGCTGTTTTGATTTACAGGGAAATCTTTAGCTTTCCTTTTGAAGCTACTAATATTTGTGGCTTTTTATTTTTGTAGAGACAGTCTGACTCTTACTGCCCTGGGTAGAGTGCCATGGCGTCACACAGCTCACAGCAACCTCCGACTCCTGGGCTTAGGTGATTCTCTGGCCTCAGCCTCCCGAGTAGCTGCGACTACAGCCACCCGCCACAACGCCTGGCTATTTTTCTGTTTTGCAGTTAAGCCGAGGTCGGGTTTGAACCCACCACCTTTGGTATATGGGGCCGGCGCCCTACTCGATGAACCACAGGCGCCGCCCTATTTGTGGCTTTTTAAAAGAAATGTTTTCTTTCTCTAAGATCAAAAAGTCATTTATCTGCATTTTCACTGAAAATGAATAAAGCTTTCCTTTTTTTTTTGAGACAGATTCACTTAGCCTGGGTAGAGTGCTTGGCATCATAGCTCAGCAACTTAAAACTCCTGGATTCAAGCGATCCTTTTTCCTCAGCCTCCTAAGTAGCTGAGACTACAGGTGCCTGCCACAGTCCCTGGCTATAAAGTTTTGCTTTTGACATTGAAATTTTTAGTTCAGCTGGAATTAATATTTATGTATGGTATGAGATTAGAATCCATTTTTTTTCATTTGAGTAGCCAGTTTTTCTAGCTCTACTTTTTTTCCTCAATCTGCCATGCTATCCTTGTCATATATGTATTAACATTCCATATGTGTGTGCCACTGTTCCTTAATTCTGTTTTGTTCTCTTGATCACTTTTTGTCTTATCCCTGCACCCACACTGTTTAAATTAGCGTGGTTTTTTAAGTCTCACACTCTGGTAGGGCAAGAATCTTAACCTTTATTCAACTTATTTTGAAGTATCTTGGTATTTTTTTTCTGATCTTGTGCATATATTTTTTTTGACAGACATGACATACCAAGCTTTCTTCACTTGACATTGTAGGTATTTTCTTACTAATTAATGTCTTAAAAATGTGACTTTCATCGTGCTATCTTTTATATGGAATTTTTTTTTTTTTTTTTTGAGACAGAGCCTCAAGCTGTCACCATGGATAGAGTGCTGTGGCATCACAGCTCATAGCAACCTCCAATTCTTGGGCTCAGACGAGTCTCCTGCCTCTCCCTCCCAAGTAGCTGGGACTACAGGTGCCCGCCACAATGCCTGGCCATTTTTGGTTGCAGCCACCATTGTTGTTTGGCGGGCCTGGGCTGGATTCGAACCCTCCAGCTCAGGTGTATGTGGCTGGCGCCTTAGCCAGTTGAGCCACAGGCACCGAGCCTTTTATATGGATTTTATATGTTGCTTCCCCATTGTTGACTATTCAGGAGCAAGTTTTGCTATTATGAATTAACACCAGGGCAGATATACATATATCTTTTGAATCCATTGTTGTTGATTAACATCCTAGTGGGAATATTAAATAGGAATATTAAGATTATTGCTCAGTGGCTTTTCAGAAGGATTGTACCAATATATAATCCTGTTTTCATTGTGTAGAAAAATATATCTCAGCATTCTAACCACATTGGGCATAAACATTGGAAAATGATTTTGTTAGGTAAGAAATATTTTGCTTAAATTTGAGTTCCTTTGAGACTGGATTTTTAAAAAATGTGTTAGTCATTTGTAATAGTCAATACTTTTTGCAAGTTGATATTGATTTCTCAAACATTTTTGCCTTTGATGTTTCTGTTTGTTTTCTATAATTACAGGAACCCCAGTCCTGAGTAGGTGATAGTTGTTTAGTTGACTAATACAGAAGAGCAACAATTCGATATTGGGATTAATTTTAATTTTATATTTTAACTCATTTTTTACAGAATAGTTGTAGTTGTTATAATCTGGTTTAATTGTATTTGTTTCAGCTGCATTACTATGCATTACAGATTTTCTTTTTTAGCTTGATTAACTAACAAAGATTCTGTTAATGCTTATTTCATGTTGTAGGAGAATACAGATATTTTCACTAGTGAAATATGTAAGTAGCATGTGATGAGGCTGTATGAATTATTTGTAAGAGATGTGAGTGAAAAGATTCATTTATAGCTAGAGAGTAACGAGTAAAATGAATATGGAAGCTTTTATTCAAAATAATTTTCTTATTAATGTTAGAAAGTTTCTTGTTATGGTAATTATATCTTGAGGACTTTCAACTCGAAAGAAGTGATCAAAAATATGGTGGACAGGTATGTGCCCAAAGACGCTTATCACAGTGGCATTTATACTAGGAAAAAAAGAAACAACTTAAATGTACAGCAGTGGGGGGACGATTAATAGGACTATTTTAGTCACAGTGGAATAGCCTGCAAAGTTTCTAATGAAGCAAATATGTGTGGACAAAACAGGATACAGAATTAAATAAACACTATGATGCCACTGAAGATCCATTTACATCCCTCAGAAAATACGTAGGAGGGCAAATGCCAAATAATACTTTGGGAATCATAATATTAAGACCCCTCATAGCTCGGCACCTGTAGCACAGTGGTTTCGGCGCCAGCCACATGCATGGAGGCTGGTGGGTTCAAACCTGGCCAGGGCCAGCTGAACAACAATGACAACTGCAACAAAAACATAGATGGGGACGGCGCATGTGGCTCAAAGGAGTAGGACGCCAGCCCCATATGCTGGAGGTAGCAGGTTCAAACCCAGCTCTGGCCAAAAACAAAAAACAAACACAAAAAAATAGCTGAGCATTGTGGCAGGCGCCTGTAATTCCAGCTACTTGGAAGGCTGAGGCAAGAGAATCGCTTAAGCCCAAGAGTCTGAGGTTGCTGTGAGCTGTGATGCCACAGCACTCTAACCAGTGCAATATAGTGAGAGACTGTCTAAAAAAAACCAAGGACTCCTCATAAATTAATGCGTTCCCATGACCTGGCTAAGCCCAGTAAAAATTATACATAAAATACAAAATAGAATAAATGATTAGATGCTGTTTCTAGGGTAAATAATAATTGCACGTAAAAAGATAACTTCAGCTGTTTCAGAGATGCATAATATCTGAAAGGTTAGTTATTTTACTTAAGACTGTGATTATTTGGGTAAGAAAGGCTTTCACTGAGATTTTACCCAGGCAATAATTAATAATAATTTTGTGCTGCTAATTAATATTAAGGGAATATACGATATAACACAGGGAGAAGAATTAAGGAAATTCTTTGTTTTTTGTCTCTTTGCAAAACTTACTGATGAACTTTCATTCTTGTTAATGTTTCAATTTTCTGTGGAAAGATATACGTTGATGAGGAATTGATAATGTATATTTTATTTAGATGGAGATTGTAAAAAATGTAATTCAGAAATATATGCAGAGATAGAGACCTGTCTGAATGAAGTCAGAGATGAAATTTTTAGTAGACTTCAGCCCCAGCTTAGATGCACATTAGGTAAGTAATTGTTGTAACTTCACTATTACTCATCTACCATATAGAAATATGTACATTATAAGAAAATGTATTGTTTTATTACTTTGGATGACCATTTTCTTGGGAGAGAGAATCTCTGGTAAGTTGACTTAGGAATCCACAACTGGTAAAATCATGGTTGGGCAGAGCTGGTTCGTCTAAATATGGAGACTGGTGTTAGAGTTGTTTTTTTTTTTTAATATAATCATAGTTGTGTACATTAGTGCAGTCATGGGGTAGAATGTGCTGGTTTCATATACAATCTGAAATGTTTTCATCAAACTGTTTAACATAGCCTTCACAGCATTTTCTTAGTTATTGTGTTAAGACCTTTACATTCTGCATTTAGTAAGTTTCACCTGTACCCTTCTAAGATGCACCATAGGTGTGGTCCCACCAAGTACTCTTCCTCCCCCTTCCCTCCCCTCCCTTTCCCATTTCCCCATATTCTTGTGCTATAATTGGGTTATAGCTTTCATAGTAGGGCTGAGTACATTGGATACTTTTTCTTCCATTCTTGAGATACTTTGCTAAAAGAATATGTTCCAGGTTCATCCATGTAAACATGAAAGAGGTAAAGTCTCCATCGTTCTTTAAGGCTGCATAATATTCCATGCTGTATATATACCACAGTTTGTTAATCCATTCATGGGTCGATGGGCACTTGGGCTTCTTCCATGACTTAGCAATTATGAATTGGGCTGCAATAAACATTCTAGTACACATATCTTTGTTATAATGTGATTTTTGGTCTTCT
>CAUYRH010108998.1:0-48322 GCA_963574655.1 Perodicticus potto | reverse complement strand
TCACTTTATCTCCCTCGGTAGAGTGCCGTGGTGTCACACTGCTCACAGCAACCTCCAACTCCTGGGCTTAGGCGATTCTCTTGCCTCAGCCTCCCAAGTAGCTGGGACTACAGGCGCCCGCCACAACGCCCGGCTATTTTTTTTTTGTTTTGCAGTTTGGCTGAGGTCAGGTTTGAACCCACACCTTCGATATATGGGACCGGCGCCCTACTCGCTTATGAAAGAGGAAAAAGCCAGCTCCTTTTGTTAACATCTGAAATTGCATAATTAAGCAGCCCCATCACAATGACAGCCACCATTGTACTTCTGAGAACTACCTTACCTATAAACTCATCCGACAACCACTCCAAGGCACAAGCTATCACAAACATACACTGATGCAAACACAGGTCTCTTCTCTCCTCCACTCAGCCCCTTTCTCATCCTCTTTTGTATTTAAAGGGAAAGTTTCCCCCCAGCCTTAAGACAAAAGGGAATCTTCACCAATCATGACTCTACTGACAGGGCCAGTGCAGCAGGACATGTGGGGCCAAGTCAGAACCATGGAGAGTTCCCCCCTGCTCAGTGTGTGGGCCAAGACTTTCTACGTAAAGACTTTTTACCTAAATAGGTAATTAGGTTTTCATTACCTATTTATTTGGCTATCTTTACATCTGGAGAATTTCTTCAAAGGAATCTGAACCTCATTTCCTTAGTATCGTCAGAGTTCAGTACTGTGCCTGGTGTGTCAATAAAGGGTTAATGAGTGGATGAATGAATGAATGAATGAATTTGATCTAATTCTTTGCCCTTGGCCCCTCTTCCTCCACTCCTTTCTTGATCCTTGAGAACTAAATAGATTACTATTTATTGGACCTCTTCTATGTGCTAGATATTTAACATTTATTATCTATTTTAATTCCCCACTGGCAGAGGCAGTATCACCTCCCTGAAATGAAAAACAGAAGTTAAGGAACATGACTAAATCACATAATTAGTAACATGGGATTCAAACTCAGGACTGTGTGTTGCAGTTACTCTTTATTCTTGGTTCTCTCTGTGTTTTTCCAAACTCAGTGCTACCCCTGAGGCCTAGGCCCCTCTGCCACCATGGCAGAGACTGTTAGTTATTCCCCCAAAACCATTCTCCTCATATTCCTGGTGCTGGCTGGTACCTGGAGCCATCTAGAATAAAGGCCAAATTTCTCAGCCTCTTTTGCAGCTATAGGTGATGAAGATTCAAGTAGAATCAGTACGTGCAACTTTGGTGGAGTGTCCCTAAAGGATCCCTTCTTCAGCCTTTCTTCTTCCTACTGGCTGGAAAGTAAATGACTCACGGCTGGAGTTCAAGCAGCCATCTTGGGCCAAGACACAGAAACTACCCATAGAGGATGGCAAAGCAACACTGCAGAAGGGGCCTAGGTATCAGCCCTGGACTGATAACCCCGGACTTAATTTATAGGAGAGAAATAAGTGCTTATCTTGATCAAGGCACTGCTGTTTGGGGGTTTTCAGTCAGTAAGAGCCTAATTGTATTTACAACCACCCCTTGCCTGGATGACCATAAGCACTTCCAATTGGTGTTCCTGCTTCTTTCGCTATACCATAATCTATCCTAGAAACTACCCCCTCTTTAAATACTACTTTTTTAATGTTTCTCCCCAACTCACGAACCATAAGTGGCTCCCTATTTCCTATTAAAAATAATTCCGAATACATTAGCCTGACATTCAAGGCCCCACTATAAACTGCATTTGTCTTGTCTCTTTGTTTCTGCAAAACTCTGTGCTAACGAAACTCCCTGATGCACTAATGTCTCCATCACATAGCGTACTAGGCGAGGTATGCCAGTTGCTGTACTGTAACAAATAACTCCCAAATCTCAGTGGCTTATCACAGCCAAGTTTGATTGCCCACTCATGTAATAATCTGATGTAACTGACAGTGGGGGAGGAGCAGACTTCTGTCCCCACAGACATTCAGGGCCTGAGGCTCTCTCCATCTGGTGATATCATCATCTTCACATTGTGGTTTCCAAGGTTACCATGAAGGGGAGGACAGAGTGTGGAGGAGCAGGCAGAAGGATTTAAGGGAAACTTAGAAGCAATTTTCATTACTTTCATCCATATCCTCTTGTCCAGAGCTCGGTCACATTGCCAAACTGAGCTGCAAGGGAGCCTGGGAAATGTAGTCTTTCTGTGTGTCCAAGAGAAATGACGCAGCTTTGTTACTCACACATGCCTTACCCTTATCTCTGAGCCTCACATGTCCTCTTCCACCTACCTTAGAGAGCTGCCCTTCAGTTCTGCCAAATCCTCCATTTTGGGGGCTACACCCATTCTCAGTCTTTCTCTTGAAGCTCTCCCTGAATGCTGTCTTCCCTGAATGAATAAATCATGGAATTGCCTGAAACATGCAATTTAGAGCTGGGTTTCCCTCGCTGTAGTTTGTTTTATGTGTGCAGGTCTGAACAGCAGCTGCAAGACACTCTGAGAAGTCAAAGGCTGTGACTTATAGACATGTATTTAAAAACATGTTTGTTGAAAGTGAACATCATCCTGAATGGGACAAATTGAAACCAAAAAGAACACAGCATCACTTCTGTGATATTCTTGCCAGAGATGTATAACTTGAATCTAGTTGTGAGGAAACATTAGGCCAATCTGAATCGAGGGACGTTCTGCAAAATACCTGGCCTGTAATCTTTAAATGTATTGACGTTATCAAAGTCAAGAAAAGATCACAGAACTGCTTCTGAGTGAAGCTAAAGAGACATGGCAACTAAATGCAACATGCGATTCTGGACTGATCTTTTTGCTATAAAAGACAATAGAAGGCCAATTTTCAAAACGTGAATGGGGTCTGGGGATCAGATGGTAGTAATGCAGAAGAACACCCCTGTGTGTAGCAAAGACACACACTCAAATATTTTGAGGTCATAGGGCAGCAGATCTGCAACTCATTTCAAATGGTTCAGAAAACAGAAGTTCTTTGCAGCATAACGTGTACCTCTTTTGTGAGTTTGCTGTCTCAAAATAAAAAAATGTAAGACACTCGTTGGAGGAAAATACCAATAAATCTCAAAGAACAGGCAAAAAGGCTTATTTTCCAGGCAATGCCCCTCAGTTGCCTCCTGTGGCCCTAACCAAGTGATTTTGATAATTACTGTTATTAGTGTGACAATGGCTGTTGACTGTTGACATGGCAGCCATTTCCCCTTTCCTTCTCTCAGAGGACCTCGATTTTGTTGGGGTTCAGCAGTGTACTTAGCCTCAGAGGACGAGTCACTGGTCTGGGCCAAATGAGACGTACCATTCTTCTTTGCCAGGAACTAGAGTTCAGGTCCCTGGTTATGGTATGCTATCTCTTTCAGAGCAACCCTCCTTCTAAAAACAACAACAAGTGCTGGATAAAATGTATTTTAAGAAACAAACTTAAAAGCTTCAAAAAGATGAAAAAGCAACACAGAATACTAAACTAATTTGGGAGTGAAAGCTTGTAACCAAAGATGTAAGCACCGAAGCTGTTTATTCTGAGGTTATTTGCAGACGCTGCTCACTTGGGTTTTGGTTCAGGAGAGGCTTGAGATGAGAGGGACAAAAGTCAAGATCTACCAACACCTGAAGTGGGGACTCTTCCAGGAAACATTGAACAGGGGCCTCAAAGGGTACATCCTTAAGGGGAGGGTGCCAGAAACTAGATTTCCTGAACTCCTTTGTAGCTAGAAGTGACTGTAGGGCACAGAAGTCTGCTAGACAGTTTCTGGGAAAGACTTTTCTCCCTAATGAAAGGAGAGAGGGCCTGAAGAGGGCTCTCTCCTCTCTCCTTCCTTGCAGCTCGTGATGTTGTCTTTCGAGGCTGTGATGTAGTGCTCTGGCAGCCATCTTGTGACCATGAGGTGGACACTATGAACATACCGAAGGTTCCAGAGTAGAGGGATCTGTGAAGAGCCCGGGTAACTGACCGACTAAGGAACCACCCATATCCAGACTTTCTGTTACTTGAGAAAAACGATTTAAAGCCATTTTTGGTCTAATATTTTTACATGTATTATTTCTCATGGAGGCATTTCTCACCTGAGAAAACCACACACACACTACATGGCTGAGGGGCTTGCCTACTCATACTTCGGTCATGCGTCCACCTCAGAGTGACAAGATGGCCCTCTCTGAGTCCAGTGGGCTCCCAGACAGAACAAGGAAGGTGGTAGAAGAATAATATCCCAGGCCTCTCACTCCCATGGGCTCAGAAATTCACAGCCATTTATCTCTCTCCTCCCCTGTCTCATCTGCCACAGGGTTGATGACATTCAGGGTTAAGAGGTGGATCCCAGGCCAGTCTCTGTTCTAGCTCCCTACAGGTTTGATTGAGCACATCTCTGGGGCTCATCTGTTTGTAGTGGGAAGATTTGTCCTGCTCTACCTGTGTCTCGGGGTCAAGAAAAGAGTGGGATGAGAAAACCCCTTATGGTGCTTAAGCCTCTTACCTTGCTGGTGCATTACATATTTCATCTCATTTAGTTTAATCCTCAGAATACTTGGCCAGGAGGTGGGTTCTATTAATATCTACGTCACAGACAAAGTGGAGACTCACTGAGCTTAAGTGAATTGCTCCAATCACACAGCTTATAGGTGACTTAGTTCATATCTGTCTAACCCAAAGCATTACCTTTCTGACTTCCCTACCCCATTCTCTTCTGCCACCCCACCAGCCCTCCACCCCCCCCAGCCCTACAGAACCTAGTAATGTGGGTGGGTGGATGGGCAGCCTAGGACGGTAGAGTATATGAGGGTGAAGGCAAGCAGGGAAGACTTCCTGGAAAAGGGAGGGAGGCCAGGCCTTGAAGGCTGGAGAGAAATTAGAGACAGATGGAAAGCCAAAGACCCTAGAAATAACTGAATCAGAGCCTGAGAGCTTGGGAGGCAGAGAAGGGGTGTTAGGGAGCAAGGAGGGGCCAGTGGACAAAATCAGGTGGGAGAGTAAGTGTATCCTGGAGTTAAGCACTCAAACTCAAAAGCCAGAGGGCTGAATTGCTTCCCAGCTCTGCTGCTTATCATGATTATGACTCAGAACAAATTCTTTAACTTCTCTGGGCCCCAGTCTTTGCATCTGTGAAATGGGGATTGTGCTGATTAAATGTATCTTGGCCACAAAGGTGTCTGATACTTGGTTAATGTCATACCACAGATTCTCTTTTTTGCAGCACTTTTCTCCGACAGATATATTTGGCCACACTGGGCCGCCCCAGAGAGCTCCCAGGCTCTCAAAGCCTTGATCTTTCTGCTGCAGGTGCCCATTGGCCCTAGAGCTCCACCCTGGGCTCCCTCTAACCAGCCCTTCTTCTCCCTCCCTCCTGGTATATGGAGGAATGAGAGATAAGAACCAGCAGCTTCAATTAAAACTGAGTCGCTTGAACAATAATGGAAAAGTAATTGAACTAAATTGAAATGTAATTGGAAAAAAAAAAAAAAACAACCAACAGTGGCTTAACATGGATTTAGAAGCCAGGCTGGGGGCAGGGGCCCCTCCACTCTGCAGCCTCCATATCTCATTATCTCGAGCCCCCCATGCCTCAAGGGGTCCCATCGCCACTTAGCCTAGAGTCCCCGTGGGCTCCTTCCCATCTTTTCCATCTACCGGAGCCTCCTCCCTGCCCTGCTCCTCCCATTCCCACCTCCCCAGTTATCCTAAAACGTGCTTCTCAATCAGTAGCAGCTCTGCACACACATCTGACAATGTCTGGAGGCAATCTTGGTTGTCGTGACTGGGGGCATGGGAGGTGGGTGCTACTGGAGTCTAGTGGGTAGAGGCCAGGGATATTGCTAAGCATCCTGTAGGGCAGAGGATAGTCACGACAGTGATTATCCAGCCTAAAATGTTAACGGTGCCGAGATGGAGAACCTTGCCATACTTCAACTCCCTAGTCTGCTAAGGCCCCCAGTCCTCAGCTAATGGGCCCTTGGTTTCCTCTTTCCTTTCCAGAATCAAGGAGACACCCCTTCTGTATGTGTCTCCTATAAACTCCAAGACCCCAACCCTCAGTAGCGAGAAGAGTAGGTGTCCTTACTTCCCTTCCCCGCTGCCAGAAGAACTCGCCCTCACTGCCTTCCTCTCTTCCCCATACTTTCCCACTTCCTGTCCCCACGCTCCTTCCTCCCATTCCCTTGCAAAAGCCCATCTGGAGCCCAAAGAATGGACAGGATGACCTTTAAAGCTCCCTGCCCATCTCCATCACCCCAAAAGGCCTCAGAGGCCAGTCCTTTCAGAGATCCTTTTGGGGGCACCCTAGGATATAGAAGGCAGAAGTGTCTTCAGAGATCATCCTGATAAGTGAAGACACCTAGGAAGGAAAAGACGAGCACGGTGCCAGGACTGCCCGGCCTGCAGATCCCCATCCTCGCTGCAACCACTGCACATGCGAGGATGAGGGGGAAGGAGCTTCTTCCCTCTGTCCGCATGTGAACTTGGCCCTGCCACCCACAGAAGCCAGGCCTGGCCCATCTGCCTCTCCAGCTCCTTCCATCTCTCCCCTTTCCACCCCCTCCTCCAGGCTCCGGGTGTGTGACTCCAGTAGAGGGGTGGGGACTTGGGGGGCCAGGAAATGAGCAGGAGGTGCCTGTTTGGGCTCCCGATAAACTCAGGAGTCAGCCGGCGTGAAATGAAGAAATATGGCTCCCGGTAAATATTTATTTTCTATCAGAAATTAGCAAACCAAATGTAATTAAAAACAACTCTGTGTGTGCCTTCCCGACTCCCACCCCCAAGTCTAGAAAATGACATCTCGGAATAGCGAGTCATAAAGACCGTGTCCTAATTAGCAGGCTGCCCGTTGCTACCGTGGCTGCCTCATTCAGACTACCAGGAAGTGGCTGGTGCCTGGCATGGACCCAAGTCATCGAGGTGGCCTCCGCACATCTCCTCTGGCCTCTACCCGGGTTTGTACCCTGAGCAGGCCCAACAAGGGTAGAGAAAGGATGGAGCAGATCTCTCATCAGTGAGTCTGATGGGGAAAGCCCAACATCGCCCCCTAGCCTGGCCCCCACAAATCCCCAAGGAGGGAACAGAGGCTGCAGGCTGAGGAAATTGGCTTTGGGAAGTCAGGAGAGCAGGATGCCCTCACTTCCTAGCTGTGTGACCTTGGGCAAGTCCCCCTAAGCTTCGGTTTCCTCATCTGTAAAATGGGGATTTTGAGGCCTACCTTAAAGGTTCACCAAAAATGTAGTGAGCCCCTGTCCTGCGCAGGTTTATGGGGGCAGAGCTGTAACCTAACAGACATCTGGGCGCTCATGATCACCTTCTGAAGGCCATGGTGGACTCTTCAGTTTCCACCACCCACCGCTCGCACAGGCTGCTGGAGTCCTGGCAGTGTTCTCACCTGCCTCAGGCTGGGTAACATTACTCCTCCTTGTTGAGCACCTACTGTGTGTCTGGCACTGTGCTAGGCGCTGCTCCTCCAAAGTGGCTCAGCTAGTCAGAGGGCTCACCTCCCACTCTAAGCCCTGCACTGCCTCAGAAGGGCCCCAGGGGGACAGAGATCCCAACTCTACTGCTGTGTCTCTCCTCTTAGCTCAGGCTGTGGGTTGCTGAGCTCAGTGAGTATTTGGGATCCACCTTCCAGAAGTACCATTTCCCTCCTGTCTTTGCCTCTCTTTAAAAATCCACAGTGTCTTAGTGCCAGCAGGGTAAAGTCCAACCCTGCTCACAGGCTCTCTGCAGCCCCTGTTTCTGACCTGAATCACATAGACCCTTAACTTGGCCACTGCCGTTGAGCCCACCCAAGACCCTTTATCCCTACCTCCTGCAATGATCCAGCCCAAGTTCCAGCTATTAGTACCTGGGCCTCTTTGCTTAAGACCTCTCTCTGGAGCAACTCAAACCATCCTGCTATACTTGTAACTTCCACCTCCTCCAGGAAGCCTACCCTGATTGCTAGAGCCTCCTCAATTCTGCCTCCTGGATCTGGCTGCCATCAACTCTGTGTGAACCCTGCTTTGGACACTTAGCACAGACTGCTAGTATTAGGAGTTCCATCTCACATGTCCAAGCTTTATCTCCTCAAATTGATTATACCTTCCTCCTTCCCCTACTCCTGCCACCAGAAGTTTTGGCTCTCTCACTTAATAGCTATGTGACCTGAGACAAGTTATTTTACTTCTCTAAGCCCCAATTTCTTTATCTGTATGTCACAGATGACAAATTAATGGAAATTTCTTTCATGCTTGTTTTAGGAAGTAAAGAATATGAGATCAACTATTTAACAGGATGCAAGGCACATGGTGAGAGAAGGCGATAGCTTTGCCCCTGCGACGGGTAACTATAATACAGTCTTCCCAGCCCCTGCCCTGCGCCCAGGATTGGCATTCCCCTCCTTTTGGGAACCCGGCCTCCCCTCTCCACCCCGTCCAGCTCTGTGATTCTAGGAGACGGTGATTGTCACGAGTACTCCCTGCCCTTGTCCACTGGATGATCAGTCGAGGAGCAAGCACAGTCTCAAACTGGGCAAATCGGAATTCTTCCCTGGGATTTTTCAGACTGGGGTTGGGAGAGGTTCCGCCTCCATCTGATGGAAATGCCATGAGATCAGGGAATGAGGGGGCTGCTGACAACAGCCCCGTCACCTGCCCCGTGAGGGAGGATCTGAGAGACTCAGCACAGGCGCAGAGGCAGGGACCCTGGGCAGAATGAGGGAGCCATGGGAGTGTTTCGGTGCTGGGATCCTGCTGTCTCCAGGGCTCTCCTGCCTGTCAGTCCCTCCTTTCCTTTGCCTGAGAGATATTCTAAATCCTCCCCCTTAATTCCCTTTTTGGCCTTAGTTCCGTCCTTTAAGCCAGCTTGATTTCATTTTCTCCCTGTCAAGTCCTGGCCAACGCGGAACTCCCAGAGAACCAGCTTTCCTCCATCTGCAGGGACAAGGCACAGGCCTCCCTGGAAGGAGAAGGGAAGGGGAGGGCAGCCTCGGGACCACTCCTAAAAGTGCTCCTGTTTTCCTTCCTCACCAAGGAGGTAATAGAAAGAAACTTCAACCCCAAAGAATTAGTGAAGTAGTGATCAAGAACTTCCCAGTTGCCAGGAGCATGAGGCTCTAGAAACTGGTGACAGGTCAGTGGAGGGCTGCACAGGCAGGGGACAGCTCCTAAGGCGTCTGAAACCCTGAGGTGTCGGTGGGGTCTGGCTGACCCCTCCACCCACTAGGCCACATCCAGGTGGCATGGGGACTCCCAGGAGGTGAGGCGGCGGACAGAGCCTCCATCAGGCCAGCCGAGGTGGGGGTGGCAGCCGCTTCCGGTCTGACCAGCTACCGTTTCACTCCATTCTTCAGACTGCTCAAGGGAAATCACCTCCCTAATCGACTCTTCTCTCAAACAAGCTGTAATGAGGCTAAACTTCATTCCAAGGGTGCTTAACCACCCTCAAGCATCACTGGATGCCATCTGCAGCCCCCGCCACAGTAACTGCCCACGTCACAAGGGGCCCTGGCTGGGAGGCAGTGGGAGGAAACCCAAGAATTGCCTTGCATTGGACCCAGCGCCCAGTGACATAGCTCCAAAGATGAAAAATATGTGGGCGAGGGAGCCTTGATGCAGCCCCAGTCTGAGGAGGGAGACAGGGCCCTGTCCTGGGGGAGCCCCATTCTGAGGGAAGACATGGCTCTGTCTTGGGGAGCTCCAGCCTGAGGGGGAGAAAGAGCCTTCGTATTTGGGAAGCGTCTAGCCTGAGGCAGGAGAACTAAAACCTGTCCTAGGGAATACAAAATACCTTTTGGTTCATAGGTGAATTCAGAAATGGGAAGTTGATATTGTCAGTTACCTGCTGATGTGTAACAAGATTAGGGGTTTAAAATAAGGACCATTTTATTTACTTCCAGATCTGTGGTGAGCGATTTGGGATGGCTTTTTGCCTGAGAACACTCATGCAGCAGCAGTGGCTTGACGGGGGCAGGAAGGTAGGACGTGAACTCACATGTCTGGGGATTGGTTCTGGCTATTGGCTGGACTTTGTGTCTCTAGCATCCAGAAGGGTAGTTTCACATGGGAGTCTCATGACAGCAAGAAAATGGGAATAGAAGTTACACAACATCATTTCTGTTATAGTCCATTGGGCAAATGCAGCCCAGAATCAAGTAGTGGGAAAATAGATTCCCTCTCTTGATGGGAGAAGCTGCAAAGAATTTGTGGTCACTTAAAATCGACCTCATTAGGCCAGGCGTAGTGGCTCATGCCTATAATCCTAGCACTCTGGGAGGCTAAGGCAGCTGGATCACCTGAGCTCAGGAGTTCAAGACCAGCCTGAGCAAGAGTGAGACCCCATCTCTATTAAAAATAGAAAAACTAGTTGAGCATTGTGGCAAGTGCTTGTAGTCCTAGCTACTGGGGAGGCTGAGGCAAAAGGATCAATTGAACCCAGGAGTTTGAGGTTGCTGTGAGGTGTGATGCCACAGCACTCTACCCAGGACGACAGAGTCAAAAACAACCACCACATTATTCTGGTATCCACTGCTGCATAACAAACCACCATAAAATTTAGCAGCTTAAAGCAATGACATTTCTTTTGCCCAGTAATCTTCAATTTGTGCAGGATTTGGTGGGGACAGATCTCTCTACTCCACTTTATTAAAATTTTTTCTATTTGTAATAGAGATGGGGTCTCATTCTTGCCCAGACTGGTCTTGAACTCCTGAGCTCAGGTGATTCACCAGCACTACCTGGGGTGGCTCAAAGGATGGAGGCTGAAATGATCTGATAGTGGCTCACTCACTTGTCTAGGGGGCAGATGTGGGCTATGGGCTGAGACCTCATCTGGGCTATATGCCGTCTCTCCATGTGGCTTCTGCTTTTCCCTCACGGTGACTGGGATCTGCCAAAAAAGAGACAGATAGACCCAGGCAGAACTGTAACACCTTTTATGACCTAGCCTCCGAAGTCCTGCCGTATCACTTCTGCAATAGCGTCCTGTCGGTAGAAACAGTCACAAATTCTGCCCAATTTCCAGAGGAGAGAAAATAGATCCACCTTTTGATTAGGAGTTTCCAGGTCATGGAAGAACTAATGTAGGATCAGAAATATTTCTGGCTTGGTGCCTCTAGCACAGTGGTTACGGCACCAGCCACATACACTGAGGGTGGCAGGTTCGAACCCAACCTGGGCTAGCTAAACAACAATGACAACTGTAAAAAAAATAGCCGGGCCTTGTGGTGGGCACCTGCAGTCCTGGCTACTTGGGAGGCTGAGGCAAGAAAATCACTTGAGCCCAAGAGATTGAGTTGCTGTGAGCTGTGACACCACAGCACTCTACCAAGTGCAACATAGTGAGACTCTGTCTCAAAAAAGAAAAGAAAAGAAAGAAAGAAAAGGAAAAAGAAATATTTCTGAGATCTATGTCAGAAAATACAATCTACCACACATTCCTGGACTCTTCATTCATCCATTTTACAAACTCCTATGACACATTCAGTATGTGCCAGGCACACGGTAGGACATTCACTCAGACTTTCTGGTTTCCAAAGACACCGAGTCATCTCACCACCCTGAGGGGGAGACCCTGACAACCTTTCTTCAGGGAGCTGGACCACACCTAGAGGTCAGTGTCTTCTCACTGCTTCCCACGCTGGCATCTGAGGACGCCTCAGGGGAGAGGCCAGTACTAATGCCCACGATGTTCAAGAACAGAAGGAGTGGATACTTCAGCAGGCAGTATTGCAGTCAGAAACTAAGAAGGCTTTTTCTAAGCAAAGATTTATTCTAAGCTGTCACCTACCCTTGTCACTGTTTTCCCTCCTTTTACATCCTGGGCTCATTAGGGAGGGCGAACATGAGGGTACAATGACTGACCCAAAGGGTAATGTCATTGGTGCTGTTTGCTTTTCAAGTTGGATGCCTATTTGGGCAGAGCAGGTACTCACAAAGGTTTGTTGGTTTGAATGTCTAGACTTGTCTTATTCTCCCACTAGACCATAAGAACCCTGGGACCATGGCACCAACACAGTGCTTTCCACAGACCAAGTGTTCAACACATGTTGGCTGAATGAATGAATAAAAGGTGTGATTTCAAAGAACAGTGACTGCCAGTTGTGCCTGCCCCCACAGCCTATATCTATTCTCGCCTTCCTTTATAACAAGACAAAGATTATAAGTTGTAGCTAGGACCCATGGCAACCTGGAGTAAAGCATGCATTTTCCAACCCACTTAGTTGCTGGGAGTGGCCACGTAACTAAGTTATGATCAATGAGATGTGAATCAAGTTTGGGTTGTATAACTTCCGGGTCATATCTTAAAAGAGAGCACCTGGCCCTCCCTTTGCCATTCCCCCTTTCCTCTGGCTGAAATATGACCTGGTGGTGAAACATCTTGGACCATATGGACAAGGGAACACTCCAGGGATGGCAGGGCAATAAGCTAGAAGGATCCTGATTTCTTGACATCTTGGAGCTGCCATCCCAGCTCTTGACCTCCTACACCCAGACTGTTATGTGAGAGAGAAATAAATTTCTACTTAATTCAGCCACTTTTATTTGGGTCTTTGTTAGAGCATCTGAACAGCAAGAAGGTGAATACATGCATGAGTGAATTCATGAAATAAATGAATGACCAATTGAGTGAATGTCTAGGTGGTTGCTGTTACAGTGACAGCAAACAAAACACAATACCTCATTTATAAAGCGTTAACCATATGACATGTGTGTACTTGAGAAGTATAAAGGTTTCACGGATGGTTCAACAGCAAATCAGACATCAAGGACCCCAGGCTCATTCTACCTTTTTTGTTCCACCACACAAGATGGCTACCCCAGTCCCAGGCATCACTCCGTCACACAGTCATGCCCTCGGGCAGGAAGCAGGCGGAGGGCCAGAGTAATGAGATAGGATTATCCTGTACAGTCTCCTTTTTTTTTTTAATAGAGAGAAAAAGCTTTCCTAAAAGCCCCCAACAGACTTCTGACATCTCCTTGGCTATACCTGAGTCATATCCCCTCTCTCTAGCTGCACAAGAGACTGAATTACTCAGTTTTTCAAGCTCCATAATGGGAGGCCAGACCAAAGGAAAACAGGGAACTACTGTAACATTAGTAACCAACAGTGGCTTGCCACAGCGACTTGGTGAATGAAAGAACAGACTCCTGTAATAAAAATATTCAACTATATTCTCCTCAGCCCCGGTGGGTTGGAGAACCCCCAAGGTCAGGTTCCAGGAAGGGAAAAGCCAGCATGGAAAGGGGGTACTCCTGGGGCTTAGAGGCAGGAAGGAGGTCAGAGTTCTTGGGGTCAGATGAGTGGTAAGGGAAGGAGAGATGGGGTGGGGAGGACACCTGGAAGCTGGGCTGGGGTGATTCATGGAGCACTAGAAAAGAAAGAGAAGTCCACGGTGGCTAGAGGAGGACGTGGTTCCTGGAAAGGGACAGAACTCAGTCAAACCTAAGAACCTGGACAGAGCCATGTGGACAGACAAGGGTGCTGAGTTCCAGATGTGGGCTGGGGTCCCTGGATTAAATGTGTGTTGCAGGAATCCATCTCTGCTAACCCAGAGATACAAGCGTAAAACTTTTTGTGGCCATCGATGAATGTTCCTTATGCCCAGTCCTTTAATAGTAAATAAAACACAAGACACTGGAAGTCAAGGGCCGTAAGGAAATCATTCAATCTGAACCCCTTCCATTTTGCAGGTGGGAAGATTAAGGCCTGAAGACAGGAGGAAAAGAAAGTCTATGGCAAGGCCCAGATCAGAACCTAAATTCCAGGACCCCACTCTCAGCCTCTCTTGCTGGACAGGACAGCATTTCTCCAGAGAATCATGGCATCCCATAGAGGGAGCAAAAGCAACAGCAAGGCGTTCCCCAGGACATTCTGTAATATTGAGGGGTGCAGAGCAGAGCACCTGCCTCCATTCTGCCATGGCCTTCCCCCAGCATCATGCAGGATGCAGGGCTGGGAGGGCACAATGGCTGGCCAACAGTGAGCAAGCTACCTGGCAGAGTGGTGAGCTGCTGGTCACTGGCAGCATTCAAGCAAGATTGGAGGGATATTGCTGGGAAGACTCTGGCTGACCATTGGAGGGGGTGAATACAGGTAACCACTGCTCAAAACCTTAGCAGCATCTCAAGACTGACTCAATTCTCCTCAGCCAGGAGAGCAGCCGGCCCCTGCTCTGGTCTGAGGGCCACAGATCTCACATGCCTCTGTCAGCTCTGGAGGCTGTTCCCATGGAGACCGGTGGGTAAGAGAGGGAGGAAGAAAGGTGTATAGAGACCTCTAAAGGTATGATCCCATACCAGACAGGCCCTGGGGGCAAAGTGTGGTCAATGCTGGCAGAATGAGAGGAACCACAGCCTCAGAGCCAGGCCTGCCCATCAGCGGAGGGGAGTCTGAACCCTACTTCTCTCCAGGCCATGGGCCATAAGTCACTGAGATGCCATGTAATCCACCGTCCCTTATGCTGCCCTCACTGGGAGTCCGGGGGGGAGTAGTGTCCAGAGCCTTCTCTGCTTCTCCAGTTTTAGACAAAAAAAGGACCTCAAATTCTCACCCTCCGAGAAGGGGAATTGACATTTTCTACCCCTGCCACACTCCCTCTTGTTCCCATCTCTGAACCCAGGGTGAAGGGAGTGAGGGACATCTCTGCCACCTAGCACAGGCTCCACCTGCCCCGACCTCTACCTCACTCCGCCCTCCAGGAGACGGTGTCCAGAGCAGGGGTCTGGTCTCGACAGGGCCTTTCTGATGCCGCTGGAACTCAGGGAGGGTAGGGCTCTCCCCAGCCCCCCGTCCCAGCAGCTGGTGCCCCAGCAGCAGCCTCCTCCAACCCTGTAGCCACCCTCCCTGCGAGCTTGCTCTGTTCTTCCTGTGTCTTTGGCTGGGCCCTCCGGTGATACTGACACTCACCCGACCGCACCAGTCCTCTCCTGCCTCAGAACTGAGCCAGACCCCAGCCAGTCTCGCTGGGCCCGGAGCGGCCTGCCCGCCCCGCCGCCCCCTCCGGGAGAGCCCGCAGCCCTCCCGCCGTCCACGCCCCTCCCGGGCGCCCAGCCAAGACGCCGCGGCTGGCGTCTCGGTCTCGGTTTCCGTGTCACAGCTCCCGCCATCTGCCCGCCTCTTGGCGGGGCTGGGTTCGGTTCAGGGACTGGGGCTGGGAAGGGGGAGCAGAGAGACGAGCTCCCACTTAGGCCTGGGTTGGGGGGGGGGAGGTACAGAGTCAGCAGCTCCGTCCTGCGAACAGAAACAAGGCTGTGTCTGGGGTTTCCCTTTACCCTTGGCTGGGGGCCTCTTTGCTCTGCATTGCTTAGAAACACCCCACTCCCTCACTGCATTGCGGCCAGCGCTGGAAGAACCTTCGACTACCCTCCCAGTTTACAGAGAAACTCAGGCCCAGAGAGGGAGCTGATTATTCAGCTTCACGAGCCAGACTTTGGGTTCAGGCTTCTCTCCTCCGCCTTCTTTCTACTCTCTGGGCTCAGTCTCTGTTTCTCCCCACCTCTCCTCCACCCACCTCGCTCCCTTCCTTCTGTGGAATCAGGACCCCTTCTCTGACCCTCGCCTCGAAGCAGAGATTAGCAGAGGCTCCCAAAGGTATTCCAGGGGTGTGGAGCCTGCTGGGTAGAGAGCCCAGTGCTGGGGTCCACAGGGGCCACCGAGTACTGGCACAGGGCAGAGAAGCCATCAGCCCCTCTCCCCCATGGCAGCGCAGCTGTGGGGGATGCTGGAGGGATGAAGGCACTTGTAAAAATATCTGGTTAGGCTTCAGCAGGAGAGATGTAAATTAGGTTTAAAAAAAAACGAAAAGAAAAAAATTCCTACCAGGAGCAAGAGAATAAGACAAAGGAGTGTGGGACCCTGGAAAGTTCTGGAACTCTCCCCTCCTCCTCCTAATTACTTTTAACATCAAGAAGAGCCCTGGATGCTTCTAGTCAAGGGTCTGAGAGATTCCAAGTGGGCTTTCTGCTTGCTGGTTGGCAGAGGAGTCTGGGAAGGGGGTGACACCCCCCGCTTCTTGGCCTCACCCCTCCCCCCCTCAGGTGGCATAGGCTGGCTCCCCTCACTGTGGGGTGGTGTGCCCACACACTCAGCTCACCTGCAGCAAGGCCTCATTCAATGGCCCCACATCTGTGAGAAGGTGGGAGATGCCAGTGCTGCACAGGGGCTGCCAATGCTATGGGGAATCCCAGAGCGGAAGAGGTAGAGGAGGCCCAGTTGGAGCCCTGGCCATCTTCAAGGCCTCTGGTCTCCCTCAAAGCCAAGCAGTGGCCTTCCCACATCTGTGTTCCTTGTTTTTACCTAAACTTTGATGATCACCTCCTTTCTTTATCTAAACCTGGAAGAGCACCTCCCTGAGGAAGCCTTTGGGGACAGGCGCAGTGATGGGGCCGGGAGAAGAGGGTGGTGATTTCCTCCTCCCGGCAGTCCACAGACACCCAGCATTTCGTATCTAGGAACATGCTGCAGTGGGCTCTAAGATGATGATGACGATAGTTAACGCTTGCTAATCACATATTTTGTACCAGCTGCTGTGCATGTCTTCTCATTTTATCCTTAGTTATTCATATTCTTATATTACAGATTGGGGGAAACACCTAGACTCAAAGAAGTTAAGTGATTTGTCCGTGGTCACACAGCCACTAAGTGAAGGAAAGGGCCTGGCTTCAAATCCAGGTCTGTGTGGTTCTGAGACCTGCGCTCTCAACCAGGTTCCTCTCCCCTGACCTCTGTGCCTACATGGCTTCTTCAGGACCCACCTGCTCTTTCCAGAGCCCCTTCCTGGACTAGCTTCAGGAAAAAGTCAGCCCTGGCTTCTGACAAGGGGCTCTCCACTCCTTCTTGCCACCCCTCCGCCCTCCTCTCATGAGCACCCGCGCTTCATGCGAAGGCATTGGGACTGATTTCCATTTTCCTTCCCCTAGGGTTTTCCCCTAATGAACACACAGTACTTACGTGACATTACTTTCACAACATGTTTTTTAAGGCGTAAAGGTAGCTATGGAAAGCTCTCCGGTGATAGGCAAGAGACTGGCTCCTAGTTCCAGCTCCAGATTTGGTAGCTGTGTCCTCCTCTCTAAGTCTCAGTGTCCCCATCTGTGAAGTGGACGTTACTGGTGCCCTCTCAGGGTGAGGGAGAAAGGAGAAATCAAGGTAAACTTGGAAGGGCTGGCACATGGGAGGGATTATTCTTTTATTTGTATATAGGTATTTTGAGTTTACTAACTAGAGGTCCAGAGTATCAGTCCTCAGTCGACTGATTCTTCCTTCTCTCTCCTACTGTTGGGGCTACAGGATCCTGTCATTCTCGAGCTGAAAGAAGGAGAGTTCAAGGGAGGCCCAGGATAGAGTGACAGAGCACAGGAGCTCTGTCTGACAAGATCCTCTTCCCCTCTCCTCACACTGTTCCTCAGTTTCCCCTCCACGTGCATTGGCATGGGCATACCACTAAATGTCAGTATGTGGTTTTACTTATTTATTTATTTTTGGAGACAGTCTCACTCTGTCACCTTTTGAGTAGAGTACATGGTGTACTAGGTCACAGCAACCTCAAACGCTGGGGCTCAAGCAATCCTCTTCCCTCAGCCTCCTGAGTGGCTGGGACTACAGGCGCTCGCCACGACACCCCACTACTTTTTCTATTTTATTCTTTTTTTAGTGGGGGGTCTCACTCTTGCACAGGCTGGTCTCAAACTCCTGAACTCAAGTAATCCACTTACCTTGGCCTCCCAGAGTGCTAAGGTTACAGGCATGAGCCACCGCGCCCAGACAGATGTTAGTATTTGTTGCTGAAATAGTAGTATTCTCCTTGGGATTTCTTTTTTTCAAAATTCAGCTGGACATCCCTTCCTCCTTGCCCCTGGTCAACTCAACCCAATTCTCCTTTCCCTCCTCATTGCATAAGTATTTTTTATTTGAATAAATCAGCAAGAAAAGATTTTAAGTTAAAAGCCCTTGCCCAAACTCTCCGATGTATAGTTATAAAAATAACACTAAGAACAGAAAGTGACCTTTACTTCTAATCTATAGTCCTTGATGACTTCTGACTTTTCTTAAGAAAATAGGTTTTCTTTTCCTGGTTATTAAAAATAATACATGTTCGTATAAAAATATTCAGGCAATTCAGAAAGCCTAAAGATGTGAGTCAGAAGCATCTGAAATTTCACCACTGAGATAACTACTATTCACATCCCAGTGAGTAGTCTTTCAGACTTTTAAAAAAATGCATATACTCGTATATACACATGGATATTTTTATACTGAGAAGAGATGGTAATGGGCATGTTCTTTTCTGATCTGCCATTCTCTCTCAACACTATATTATGTGCATCTTTAAATGGCAGCAGAGACTCCCACTGTGTGGACGTTCGGCACTCTCAGCCTCTCTGACTCAGATGAGACTGAATTGGTGGGTGGTTCTGTGGGGGCACAGAGAGTGGGGCTCTGCTTAGGGGCAGTGTGTATAGATGGAATGAGTCCTCCCAAAGTGCTAAGTCCACTGAGCTGAGCTTTGGCTGGCCTCAGGGGAGCTGAGAGAAGCAAGAAGCTTGAAACATCTTTAGAGAAAACCAAAGCCGCTGACAAGACAAGGTGATGGACTCAGTGGTAGGATTTGCATTTGGAGGACCTGCCAAGTCGACCTCAGAGTAGGAAGCCACGCTGGGTGCTGATAGGGCTATGGTTGGGAAAGCTGACTCTGGGAGCAATATGAAGAATGCCTCCACCCGGATTTGGGGTGACTTCAAGGAGAAGAGTTTCAACTTTTTTCTTGGATTTATTTATACCCAACTCCTTTCTAAAAAGGTGTTATAGTAGCTTTCAACAAAAGACATGAAAAAAGGTCAGGCAGCTAGAAATAGAAAAGCAAGACCAAGGGCAATTTCCATCTGAAGCAGAGGACTAGAGCTGAGCCCCACAGGAAAAGGCTCTGCTTCTCCCAGCCCCTGGAATGAGCTGGTGAGCACAGCAGAATAATCCCCAGCAGGAGGAAGGAGAGGAGGGTGTCTGGCTCGTGTGAACACAACACTGCACCAAAGGTCAAAAATCTAGATTTGCCTCCAGGTTCTTCCTCTTCTGAATTTTATGAGCTAGGGTAGCCATGTCACCTTTCTGAGCCTCACTCAGTTTCCTTATCTATAACATGAAAACAAAAACATCTGAGTCATCATAACACAGGATTAGGATTCTGTTTTGTAAGTTTCTTGGCCTGCCTGCACAGTTTTCATTGGGACCTGCCCTTGGCAGGGTCACCTAGAGAGGTATACAAACATCGCATACTACAGGCTCGGTACCCATAGCACAGTGGTTATGGCGCCAGCCACATGCACCGAGGCCAGCTAAACCCAGCCCGGGCCAGCTAAACAACAATGACAACTGCAATAAGAAAACAGCCAGGCGTTATGGTGAGCACCTGTAGTCCCAGCTACTTGTGAGGCAGAGGCAAGAGAATCGCTTGAGCCCAAGAGTTTGAGGTTGCTGTGAGCTGTGATGGTACAGCACTCTACTGAGGGCAATATAGTGAGACTCTGTCTCAAAAAAAAAAAAAGCATTACATATTACAGTTGTGCCCCTGGGAATGAATGGTCACTGGAGGAGGAGAGAGTGAGGGAAGATGCAAGGAGGTACATTGATGACACCTGGCAGCCTCCTGCCCCTCCTGAGGGGACTCGCCAACAGCCTTCTAGACATGGAGCCCACAGGTAGCCGTGTTTTACATTTACAACCCCTTCCTCCAGACCACCTGACTGGGTCAAGGTGATGCTGACTCAAGGGTAGCCAACCCACAAGCTGCCCAAGAATGCATATATGGCTGGACACAAAATGGTGGGCAGCTCAGTTACCCATTCTCTAAAGAGGTTGAGTCTATGAATGCTGGCAAAGGCCCCTGGAAGGTTGTGAAGGAGAGTTGAGCTGGAGAGGTCATGTTGCTTGGAAGGCTAAAGTTATGAGGGAGCAGACACCATGGGTCAGGAGAGGAACCAGGTGGGCAAAAAGAAGCAGAGGCTGGAGAGTAGCTGGAACATGCCAGCGGGGTTAGCGATTGCTATCGTAACAAACTAACCTAACCCCAAGGGCTTGAAAGAACAGTTATTTTGTTAAATCCCTTGCCTGTGGGTCAGGAATTTGGACAAAGCTTAGGTAGGCGACATCTTCTGCACTATGTAGCACCAACAGATGGGCTGGTCTGGAAGGTCCAAGGCAGCCTTACTCCCACATCTTCTGGTGCTTTGGTGGGGATGGCTGGAAAGCTGGACTCAGCTGGGATGGTCAGCTGAGCCCCTCCAGCATGGTGGTCTCATAAGAGTTGGACATCCCACATGGTGGTTCAGGGGTCACAGAGAGAACATTCCAAGGGGTCTGAGCTGAAGCTCAAGACATCCCAGAATGTCATTTTTATTTATTTTTTTGAGACAGAGTCTCAAGCTGTCACCCTGGGTAGAGTGCAATGGCATCATAGCTCACAGTAACCTCAAACTCTTGGGCTTAAGCGATTCTCTTGCCTCAGCCCCCCAAGTATCTGGGACTACAGGTGCCCTCCACAACACCTGGCTATTTTTTTGTTGTAGTTGTCATTGTTTAGCTGGCCAGGGCCGGGTTCAAACCCGCCAGCCTCGGTGCATGTGGCTGGCATTGTAACCACTGTGCTATGGGCGCCATGCCAAGAATGTCACATTCTTATTAGACAAACGAGTTCTTAAGATCATCCCAGAGTCAAGAGGAAGGAAATTAGATTGTGTCTCTCTACAGGAAGGATAACAAGAGATTTATAACCATCTTTCCCGCAGATGAAGAGCCATGAACCTCTCTGATGGTCCTAGAGCTACCTTAAACCCAGAAAAGCATCCCTGCTACAACTCCTGTTTGGATGTCTGAGTGTCAGTCCCCCTCCCTATGTCTATCCTCCCGACAATGCTCCTGTGCTTGCGAGAGCTTGAGTAGGTCTTTCTTCTGTACTCAGACAACCTGCAGAGGTGGGGAGTCCCAAGTCCTTAAAAGCAGCAGCCCAGGTGTGGCAGCAAGAAGTTGTCCAACATGACAGCTGATAAGCTCATGGGGTAGAAAGCCCTGGTCTTGTTACCTGTCTGACCTCAGTTTCTCCATCTGGAATGTGGAAGTGAAACTGTCTGCTCTGCCTACTTGAGTCATCATAAGCACATAACAAAAGACTCTTCCTCTAGTTTGCCTGACCTCCCTGTAGTTCATATCATGACACTCATGCCATGGATTTGGGGTCGCTATGTGAATACTCACAGGATAGTGCATTTCCCTCACCACTGCCTGCCCCTATGACCTTGGCAAGCCCATTTCTCCTAAGGAAAACATAGGAGTAGATGGTTGAAATATGTGACCTTTAAGGATCTCCCAGCTCTGAAATTCTAAGAATTCTGAGAGGTGTGGGCTAAAGGGAAAGGTTAGCACAACATACTCGGGAGCAAGTACGCGACTGGCTGGTGGTGAATAAGGAGGGCAGCCCCAAGTAGGGTACAGGGTGGGACTATGGGCCAGAACACGGTTATGAGGGGGGCAACTCAGAGCACGCAGGTGGGACGGTGGGGTTGGGTGCTGTGAGGGAAAAGAGCATTTCAGCCACCCATGCCAGCTCTATTCTTCCTGCTTTGCCCTTCCTCCCTTTCCTTGAGCCTTCTTAGTTTTTTCACCCTTCTAAGCCTTTACAAACAGGAGTCCCCAGATTACAAACAAGATAGGTTTGATCTTAAGTTGAATTTGTACATAAGTTGGAACAGGTACATTTACCTAGGACCTGTAATAGCCTCCATTCATAAGTATGAGTCGTACATTAGTTGGATGTTTGTTTGTAACTCGGGACTTACTGCAATAGCCCCCTTTTGTATGTGCAAGCTGTGCATAAGTTGGATGTTTAAAACTCAGGGACTGCCTGTATTCTGTTCCCTCTGCTGAGAAGATGCCTCTCCCTATTGCAATGGGCTGAGTCTGATCATTCTTCTGGTCTCTCCTAAATGTCTCTAGGGAAGTAGTCCCTGAAGTCCCCAACCAAAGAAGGATCCTCCCTTACCTTCTTTCACAGCATCAGTTTCCCTTTACAGCCTTCCTTGTCTTCAGAATCACATTATTTCATGGTGTAATTATTAACTAAACTTCCATCTCCCCCACTAAACAGGGGCTTCCACAAAAGCAATATTTGGCTAGTATCTGTTGATTGAACAAATGAATGAGAACACTGAATTCACTGGGGAGCAGACGGATGCAGGTCCTTGCTGTCCAGGCCAAGGGCAGGATCTACGATGACAGGTGCCAGAGAGAAGAAAGGCTGCCCCCAAGGAGGCAACAGGAACCCCTCAGTGCCCTTGCTCCCAGCCAGCCCCACTCCCACCCCCCTTGCCCACCTGCCAGCCGATACAGGATACACACAGCCTGACCCTGAGTGCTAGAACACTGCAGCTTTATTGATTGAACAACCGCGTCCGCAACTAGAGGTTACATTTGGGGACTTGAGGGTGAAAGAGGAGCAAATGGGGAACAGAGACGGGCGGAGACAGAGAGCAAGGCAAAGGGGTGAGGATGAGGTTGTGAGACTAAAAAAACAACCCCAATACATTTCACCCGTTAATAAGGGGTCTCCTGTTGTGCTTTTACCTTGGTGGTGGGAGGGCTGGGGTGGTCAGATGTATGGGCCTGGGCATGAAGGATTTTGGCTTTTCTACCAGGTCTTTGAGGCCTCAGGGCTGGAGCAGCCCCTTCATTCCTCCCCTGTCCTGGGGATAAAGGTCTTGGTGAACTGGCCACCCTAGGGGAGGAAGGATGCGTGGAGACCACAGGTGCCGAGGGGGCTGGCAGAGTTGGGCTAAGAAGGTGATTATACGGGCAGCTGAGAGGGGGGCAGGAAGGTGCTAGGAGAGAGGACAGTCCCAGTAGGACCCCTGGGAAATGAATGTAGGTGATGTGAGGGAGAAGAACTGGAGGTGGGCAAATGCCATCTCTCTGGACCTCACCTATACAACGGGAGCACCAGATTAGATGGTCCTTAAGGTCTCCTCCAGCTCTAAGTGTCAAGGGAGCCCCAGGAAAAAGTGGTTCTACTGCCCCAACACACATGTACGCACACGTGCTCACACACACACACACAGAGCACTGACCAGACAGAGAAGAAGGTGGTCCCCTGCCTGTGAAAGCATGGAGGGCTCCCCTGAACCCGGAGCTCAGCCTCTACCAGTGACTCTGCAGGGACTCTCCAGAGTAGGTTCACCCACCCCATTCCTGGGGACAGACCCCAGGAATAAACCCCCAGTCCC
Source organism: Perodicticus potto (assembly GCA_963574655.1). Taxonomy (NCBI): domain Eukaryota; kingdom Metazoa; phylum Chordata; class Mammalia; order Primates; family Lorisidae; genus Perodicticus; species Perodicticus potto. The sequence goes on along the minus strand of CAUYRH010108998.1, from coordinate 25,109 downwards.
TTGGACAGTCCAGTGAGAAAAAAAATAGAAGGATTCTGTCCCCCCATCCCAACCCTCCTGGTCCCTAGAGGGAAGTCAAGAGGATGAAGACATGAGGGCGTGCTGGCCTTCCCTCCTGGCCCAGGCCCTTGTGAAGACAGAGGGGAGACAGAGGGGCTCCCTCTCCAGGAGCCTGAGGGATGGGCGGCAGCTGCAGCCACCGTGGGCAGAAGGTGACAGCCTCTGTGTGGCACTCAGACCTGCCAAGAGGTAGGAGGGCCTGTGGCCTGGGATGAGAGGCCAGAATTTGGGAGAGAGAGAACGTGTCTCTTCCTAGTGCAGGATCCCATGAACATCTTTAAGATCTCGACCAGCACCTTGGAGATGAGGCCCTTTGACCAAGCTCCCCCTAGCCATCTGGCAAGAGATCTCAGGGCCAGTGGCCAGTGGTATAACACCCACAGGGCTGTAGTACCTGACTTCTGAGACTGGCTCTACCCAAACTGACCATGTGACCCTGGGCTAGTCCCTTCCCCTTGCTGGGCTTCAGCTTCTTCATTTGCACCATGGAAGGCTGTGACTTCCGAGGCCCATCCCAGCTCTGACAACCTGAGTTAGTAGCTTTCACAGAGCACAGGGAAAAGGATAATGAATGGCAAGGAGGTGAAGGGCCCGTCCCAGAGAGAGTAAAGCTGGGAGAACCATTCCAGGAGGAGGGGGCTTGGTCTTCAGGCTTAACTCAGTACCCCTAGGAGGCTGTCTGTGGTCCCAGGGGCAGGACAGCTAAGCTGAGACTCCCCCTCCACTGCCATACAGCACCTGGCTCCAGGGTTCCCTTTCTCCCCAGACACCAACCTAAAGGGGACAGGGGTGGAAGGGTCCCAACACCCTGAGGGCTGACCCTGAACTCCCCATGTTAAGGCCACAAAATGCCTCCATCACCCTGACCCAGAGGGCGAGGCTGTCACTGGGGAGATGCACTGGATCCAGCCTGCCTGGTCTCCCCCAGCTGGGAAATTCCTGGGTCCCCCACCAACAGACAGACATGACACAGTACAGCAACAGTGACACAGAGGGGCTGACTCACAGACACACACGCAACGACACACAAGTCCCTCAGAGATGCACAAAGACATTCATCCCTTGCAGACATACAGGGCAAGCACAGACACACAGACTGGTACGTGCCTAGGCACCTACAGCACCCACTGGCACACACTGACACCCACATCCCCCCACACCTGCTGGCACATGCTGACACCCACATCCCCCCACACCTGCTGGCACACACAGACATGCACAGATCAACCTCACCCATCCACACATGAGGACCTCAACATCTCAGCAGACACACTGTGTTAATCTCAGGTCAAGCCAACCTCAAGGCAGGGCTGCCTTCACCAACTGAGACCTCCAGCAGCACCCTCTGTCCATAAAGGCCACCTGTGTGCAGCTCAGCCCAGCCGACAAGTACCAAACCTTTTCTGAATCAGGTGCTATGGAAACAGAGGTGAACAAGGGAGACAGCCCCATATTGGGGCAGCCAGGGTGAGGGCCAGATGTACTGGAAAGGTCATCCGAGGGAAGCAGGCCCCGAGGAGGAGGGAGCGGTTTTCATTCCTGGTGCTCCAGCACCACTCCAGTAAGGGCTGGAGGAAGAGCCTGGGAGGTGCCAGACCAGTAGCTCCCACTCTCAGGTTCTCCTGCTGAAACTTTCAACATTTCTGGTGCCAATTAAATGGGAAACTTTCTGGTGGGACCCAACCAACAATGTTTTTTAAGAGACCCTCTCTGGTGGTTCTATTCTTCAGCTGGGGCTGGGAACCACTGTTACAGAATCCATTCTACCGGACAAAGCCCACAGAGCAGTTTCCATACCAGGCTGGCTTACGCCAGACACGAGTGGGAGTGGAGGAGAAGGGCTGGAAGGCTCAGAGGAGGAGCTCACAGTCTAGTTGGGGCAACAGACTCTGTATAGATGGAACAATTAAGAAACAATACCCTGCAGAGGGATGGAGGCGTGTGCCGGGAACCTGGAGTGACTCACTTCGGACAGACTTGACTGGGCAGGAGAGCGGCCACGCTGATTAGTATCAGAAGTTACCACTGCAGCCTGGCCTGGCCACTGACCAGCTGTTGGTGCTGATGATAACACAGGCTTGGCAGAGTGCAGAGATGGGCAGCGTTTGCTTTGGCTCCCCCCGAGCCTCCTGGCACTGTGGTGCTGCCCAAGTTCCAGGCCTTTTCTCTGCAGCTGTCCCCACCAAATGCTCCAGGAGGAGCCCTGTGACAACCCCCAACCAAAGGTACTTGCATTCAGTAGGGTCATCTGTAAGCTCTTTGTCAGCCATAGGGATGAAAGGTGGAACTTCAGGCAATCACAGGCAGCTCCAGACTACAGAATAGGCTGGAAGTGGTCTATTCGGCCTGCACCCCACAAACATACATGTCACTCAGGAGGACAGACGTACAGGCTGACGGACACAGGCACTCACAGAGACGGAGTATCCCAGCCTCACAGGCAGATACATGGAATTGCACGCTTAGACTCATATTTGCACAAACTCCTGCCCGGAGATGTACCCACAGTGGTACACATAAGTGGGTGCATACACACACACACAGACACACACACACATATCCACATGCACATATGTGTAAGCCTCATCCTGGAAGGGGCTGGGCCTTCTCTTCCCCAGGGATGGCTGGGTGAGGGGCGCAGGGCTGATGTGGAAGAGGAGAGATCGAGGTGTCATCACATCGATCTCAGGCTCCCAACCCAGGACCCAAGGACAGGGACCTCTTTCACAGCTCAGAGCATGAGGTTCAGCTTCCAGGAAACAGGGGACCGATAACTGCCCCATGTACCAACCCCAGCTCTACAAACCACTCCTCCTCACTGCCTCTGGGTGCTGAGGGAACAGCCAACTTGCCAGAGTGTTGTTTGTCTGCCCAGCATACCCCCTCCTATCCAGGGCACCCTTTCATGCCTCATACATAAGAAATGGGGGCTCCACTCACTCCCCAAATCAGTATACTTTATGGGGCACAAAATTACAGAAGCAGGCTTTCTCTTCTGCCTCTCTCAAAGTCAAACCTCATCCCGACAAATGGCCTGGACACCACTCCCCAGTTCCTCTGAGACCCAGGTCGAGGCTGAGATTAGGGAGGGGACTGTGCTGTCAGGAGTCCAGCTGCTTGTGGGGATTGAAGAGGGGGGATGCACGCTGAAGGGACACACTGAAGAGGTGAATGTGATGTCCCAGAAATAGGCCAGGTGGTCTGGGCTGACCTAGGGTCTCCACCATCCAGCCCTCGCTCTGGGACAGAGTTGTGTGCAGCAGGTACCCCACCTCCCTTGGACAGGGGACAGTCACAGAGCTGACAAAGTCCCACTTGGCCCTCCTCTGATCCCTGTTTCCCTCATCCTAGAGAGTCCCAGAGTCTGACCAAGGGAGGGGCTCCCACATCTGTCCTACTTCTGGCTCCCTTCTGGTGAAGCCACCAGGTTGGAGGGGATAGGGGAAAGTCAGAAACACACAAGTGCAGCCAGGACAAGGCCTGCATTGCGCCGAGGTCCCTGGGTTGGCAGATGCCATTCAGGCAAGTCCCCTGTCTTTGCAGTAAAGAAGGTGCTGGCAGGTCTGATAGAAACTTGTGCTTTAATATATCTCTGTGTGTGTGAGTGTGAGTGTGTGCGTGTGTGCATGTGTTGAACAACCGTCTCCACGGCCTCAGTGCCGGGCCTCTGTCCTTGTTCTCTGTTCATCTTCGCAGCCAACGCAGACCCCCTCCCAGGCGGGCCAGCCCTGCCCCTGGGCACCCCGGCTGGCGGGGGTCAGTCTTTGGTACAATGTGGACACTTTGGTGTGCCGGGGGCAGGGTGGGGGGGCCAAGGATCATCATCTCTGCAACGCCAAAAGGAAGATGGCCATCGGCCCCCACAGTTGTGTGCTGAACTGGCAGGGGGCTCCACTGCCTGGCATCACCACCACTGCGACAGGAGAGAGAGAAAGATAGGCCATGGCTCTGGTCAGCTCTGGCAGGGGCAGGGAGTAGCAGGAAGGTCTGCTGTTACCAAGCCCCCATTGTTCTGCCCCACCTCTTTGGGAGGCCTAGAGGTGAGCACTGCCTTCAGTGCACACAGACACACTTATAGCACAAATGTGAGGCGGTGTGGTGTGAGGGTTAACTCAGCTTGCCGGGGTTCGGGCAACAATTTACTCAACTTCAGTGGGCCTCAGTTTCCTTATCTGTACAATGGGTTAATAGTGTAAGCTATTCCAAAGGACTGTTGTGGGAATGAAGTGAAACATGCACATACAGGCTTTTGTACTTTGCCTGGTATGTAGTAATTGTTCAGTAAATTGGAGCAGTTAGTATTGGAAGCACTTGGCCCCAAGAAGTCACACGTTCACATCTGGAGCCACAGGCACAGGAGGCACTTTGTTATTGTAAATAACTCAGTATGCTCACAAGGAGCCCAGGGGCTGGGGCTTCTCATTGTCCTATATATGCCCCACAGGGCCTAAGGTGGGTTCATCCTCAGTTACAGACACATGATTCCCATTACGCAGACATTCTGAACCCCCATTCAAAACAAACACCCCCACAACAGACTGGTATCCACCCACACAGACCCCCCCCCACCGAGATTCGGCTCCTCCACCCCTTCCCATCTTGCACCTTTATTGGGATCCATCTGCTTCCGGGGACACTCTCCCTTCTTCAGAGTGACGTCATCTATGGCAATATCCCCCAGGTAGCCCGAGCCTCGAACCCCCTCAAAAATAATCTGGGATAGGGTCGGAAAGCAGGGAGCAGGGGTTGGGGAAGTTCTTCTGATGCCAGAGACCCCCTCCCACCCCGTCCTCCCCCTCAATCTACCTGGAAATCCCCCCACCCTGCCTATTTTCTTCCTCAGTCCCAGGAATAAGCACTGGGCCTTCCTAAATGCTTCCTAGCCAGAGAAAACACGGGGCCTGGGAGGAGCCTCTGGGCCCACTGGACTCACCTGGAAGGGCCCACTGGGGCTGATGGGCACGTGGGCCTGCTGCCACACATTGCCCTTATTGCCACTGAGGGACCAGGCATGCGAGTCCAGCACCCCTTTGTTCCGGGACCGCACCAGGAGGTTGAGGGAGCCTGCGGCAGGTGTGAAGATGGGGGGGGAGGGTGCAGTGAGCCCTGGCCAGGCCACCCTTGCCTTTCTGCATGTACCAAGCCCTCCTCTCCCACCACTGCCTGCAGCAAGACCCTCTCCCCATCCCCAGCCTGGCACAATGTCCCATTCCCACAGGGAGACTTTGGAAAAGGAAAGAGAGGCAGCAGGATTTTAGCTCATCAGGATGATTTGCAAATTTTCTTTCATTTCTTTCCTTCCATACTAATCAGTTAATCCCTCCATCCCCTAAACACCCGCCCCCACACTTTCCCTCCAAACAAGGGCATTGCCCCTGGACAGTGGGACCTATGTCTGAGCACAGAGCAGGATTCCCAAAGAGCACAGCGCATACCCTTGGCAGTACATGATTTCAGGAGGCAGATGAAGAGACTTTCAAAATTTTAATACTTATTTGTATGTTCCATGTGGTGAACAAAGCTAACCCTTCAGATTCAGGATTTCTCTAATGCTAATTCTTAAGACAAAGTGAACCAAAAAAGAAAAAAAAAAGTGAGTTGATTTACAGAAAAATAGTGCAATAGTGCATATGCCACACATCTGGGGTAAAAACAGTCAGTAAGAGTGAGATTTTGGAGGCATTGGCCTGGGGGTGCTGAGCCCATGTACCCACGGTCTCAAGGACCTGGAATTCTAGGGGTTCTGAGGCATGTGAGAGGAGGGGGGCATCATGGCTTGGCTATGAGAACCCAGGCAGTGTCAATGTCCCCTCCTTGTCTCTCCCAGCCCATGTGGAGCCCCAGTGACACAAAATACCTGGCTCTGAGGGAAGGGGAATCAATCTTAGCTGGCACCTGGTGGCTGGCATTTCCATGGCACTGCCCACAGACAAAGCCACACCATCTGTGACACCAGATAGACAGACTTCCTGAAGGGGGAGAGCCACCAAATGTTACCTGCCTGGGATGAAAGAAGCTGGCTTGGACCAAGGAGAGCCAGCAAGACATGAGGTCTGGGGACAGCTGGTGTCCTGAACTGCCAGGCAGGGTGGGGGGGGGGAGAGGAGGGACCAGGATAATAAGAAACACCCTTTCCCCGGCAGCAGAACCAGGCCTGAGGAATACACCAAAGGTTCCAGGCATGGGAGCACCCTTACCAGCAGGACAGGGGCCCTAGAGAGGGCCACAACTAGCACGCGAAAGAACAGGAGGTGCCCAACTGGCTTGGCAAGGCCCAGGCCCCAATATCTTCGGGGGTCCTCACCATCCAAAAAGGGACTACTCTTTCTACCCACTCCTGGGGATCTGCCCCCATCTCCATGCTCCTGGGGTCTATCCTCAATCCCATATAATTTCTTCTTCCCTCACCCACCTGCCCCAAGGACACCAAGGGCATTCCTACTTTTTCACCACCCAAACTAAAATAGAATTTCTGCCCACTTCTCTCAGAACCCCATCAGCTCTAATATCCTCCTTGATCAGGGGCTTTCTGACATCCCTTCAAAGGGGTAAGCCAGGGCCCAAGACTTTCAACCTCCCTTATGGCTGGGCCTGCTCACTACATTCCTCCATATCTTCCTTGCCACCTCCAAAGCCAAAAGGAATTACAAGCTATGACCTCATACATTCCAGCTTCCCAGCCTCTGGGTTTTTGCTCAAGTTGTTCCCTCCACTTGAGATGTCCTTCCCTAATGTTTTTCCCTGGCCAAATCCTTCTCCTTCTTCAAGGCCTGTCTGGAATGCCGTCTCCTCCAGAAATCTTCCTAGGTGTGAATTGGGAGCCCCCTATCCTTCCTGTGAACTCTGAGTCCCTAACCTGCAGTTCCCTAAGCCCAGACCTCTCTGCTCGGCAGTAGGGCAGTCACTGTGATCCACATCTTCCCCTCCCTATTGACTCCTGCGGGAGAGTCTGTGTCAAATTCCTTTAATTGTTGAAGTTCTCAACAATTAAATGCTGAATGGAGAACTTTCCATGGCTGTCATTAAGGACTTTCATAGAATCTCAGGGTTGGAAGTGACCTCAGGGTTCATCAAGCCCAAATCCTGCATCAGTCATTTAATCATTCACTCATTCAATTAATTCAGTGCCACTGTGTGCCGGGCACTGTTCTGGGCATCAAAACAAGACAAAGACCCCTGCCTTCGTGGAGCTTATGTTTTTATTGGAGGTAGGCATCAAGAAGAAAATAATAAGCCAAGCTTGGGGGCTCACAACTATAATCCTATCACTTTGGGAGGCTGAGGCAGGTGGATCACTTGAGCTCAAGACCAGCCTGAGTAAGAGTGAGACCTTGAGACTCTGTTTCTACCAAAAATAGAAAAAACTACCCAGGTGTGGTGGTGGGCGCCTGTAGCCCCAGCTACTTGGGAGCCTAAGGCAAGAGAATCACTTGAGTCTAAGAGTTTGAGGTTGCTGTGAGCTATGACACCATAGCACTCTACTCAGAGCGACTGAGTGAGATTCTGTCTCAAAAAAAAATAAATAAATAAACAAGAAAAAAATGCAAGGAAAAGGATTAGAGAGCTGTTTGATAGGGTGGGCAGGGACCTTTTTGAGGAGACATAAATGAAGGGAGGGAAGAATGCTCGTTCCATCCTGGGAGAACAAGCAAAGGCCTCTAAGGCAAGCACCCCTCAAGTATTTAAAGGAAAGGAAGAAGACCAGTGTACTAGAGCTGAGTGGGAGCTAGGAAGAGTGTCAGCAAAAGAGGTCAGGGAAGCAGACAAGTACAGATCAGATGTGGAAGTCTGGAGAAAACAGTTCTAGGAAACCTTCAGAGGAGGCTGAGCAGGGGAGTAACAGGATCTGGGTAAAGGTCCCCTCCATAGCACCCTGCTGTATAGTCCTCCTGTCCAGGGACAGGACATTCACTGTCTCTCAAGACAGCTCACTCCTCTGCTGGGCAGATCTGATGGTGGAAATCAAATCTGCCTCCCGAAAGCTTTCACCGCCTGGGTCTGTCACACAGACTGACCCCTCCGCTTTCTCGCTCTCAGCTCACAAGGCCTGATCTCCTAAGGACTTACTGGACCCAACATGTTCCTGGGTCTGGCAACTGGAATCCCCAGTGTCCCCCCTGAGCTGGAGATGTAGTGACCAACTTTACCAGTTTGCCTAGGACAGAGGGGCTCAGTGCTAAAACTGGAAAAGGCTGTGGCAAACCAGAATGGATTGGTTATCCTCACTGGGGAAGCCAAATGGAAATGAAAAGCCTAGGCAGGGCAGGGAGGTCCTGTTCACCTGCTCTCACCACCCAAGAGGAAGCTTCTTATGAAGTCCAGACCAAGCCATGAGCAAACCAGTCTGTGCGGATGGGTTGGGGGCCCCAGTGGGTAGACAGCCTTCCATCCCACTCCATTCTAGTTCACCAGTGCAACATGACCCATCACTCTAGCTCTGGAGACTTCGCCCTGATGAGTCTTTAGGTCTAGGCTTGCTTAAAGTCACTCCTTCTTGGCCTGGCACAGTGGCTCACACCTGAAATCCTAGTACTCTGGGAAGCCAAGGTTGAAGGATTGCCTGAGGTCAGGAGTTCAAGACCAGCCAAAGCAAGAAGACCCTGTCTCTACTAAAAATAGAAAAAATTAACCAAGTGTGGTAGTGAGCACCTATAATCTCAGCTACTTGGGAGGCTGAAGCAAGAGGATCGCTTGAGCTCAGGAGTTTGAGGTCGCAGTGAGCGAGGCTGATGCCATGGTGCATTACCCAGGTCAACAAAAAGGAAATAAAAAGTCTCTCCCTCTTCTGTGCAGTGAAGAGAACAATGAAGAAACTTCCTGTGGACTGATAAAGAATGATCACCAAGAAGATGCACAGCTCAGAGGCAAAAAGCAAGAGCAGAGCAGCATGTGTAAAACTGGGAGGAAACAGAACATAAATATGCACTGGTTTCTGTGTGCATAAAGTACCTCTGGAAATTTGCCCTCAAGTCTAGTTTACTGATTTCCTCTGGGCAAGGGCTGTAGGTGGCAGAAGGACTGAGAGGGGAGGGGACTTTTGTGCCTTTTGACCCATGTGAAATATACTGCCTTTCCCATAAATAAGTAAACAGACAAAATTTTAAAAAGTCATCATTTCTTCAGTAGAGTCTTCCATGCCAATGCCCCTACGGTCAGACAGGTCTCTCTGTTACCAGCAGTCTTGGCCTGTCCTCCCACTGCCACAGGGGTCACTAACGCCCACCTGGTGCCATTGGTTGTTTAATGTGTGTCTCTCCCACTAGACTGTCACAAGTGCCAAGGAGATGGAGGACTCATCCATCTCGTCACTGTAGAGCTTGATACCTGGCACGGAGCAGGTGCTCTGGAAGTGGTGGCTGAACAGAGGAGTTACAGATCAATGTGACACTCCTACCAGTGCCATCTCTTACCAAGGGGAATTCTGAAGTTCACTCTCACACGTGGGAAGCAGGACTTCCTCCCACTGTGCACAGCAGTCCCCTTCTGATCCTGTGTTTAGGACTCGGGGAAGTCAGACAGATCTGGGTGGCTATGTGGTCTTGGGCAAATGCTTAACCCCTCTGAGTTGTGTGGTGACTCTTCCCTCACTCTTCTCGTCACCTGGGGGTGGTGAGGCTCCATGAGCACCCAGGACATCACCTGGCACCTAGCAGGCACTCAATATATGCAACCTCTTAGTTGTTTCCTCCATCCCCCTGGACATCATCTAATCCTGCTGGAGCCTTTTGATCTGTAGACTCAGGAAGCCATGATCATCTCAAAACCTCACACAAGCTGCCCTCAACTTCAACCTTCTATCCATACCCACTCCAGGGACCTATGATTTAACCAAGTCGGGAAGCTCGGGCCTCACGTGGGCCAGCCCTTCACCACCTGTGACCCCACTCCCCTCCCACCCTCAGCACACTCTCGGCCAGACTGCCTAGTCCCCCGACTCACCGATGTGCTTCCCATACATGTGGTAGAAAAAGGAGACACAGTAGAACTTGGCGCTGGCATTGTAGAGGGGGCTCACCAGCCTTGCTCGGTCACCCAGCTCCCGGGGCCTTGATGTCTCAATGAACATGTAGTAGCCTGTGGGGCAGGGGCGATGCACCAACTAGCTCCTCCATGCCCGCCCCTCCACGCCTCTCCCACCCCTGCCTGACAGTCAGCTGCCTCACAGCACAGCACAGGCGTCTGCTCGGTGTTCTTGGGGTCTCAGCTGTACTGCAATCTCTCTGCTTCCTGATCCTTTATTAGGACAAGGCCATGTCTCCCCTCAGACCGGGACTCCCCAAGGATGGGACATGTCTCCCCTCAGACCAGGGCTCCCAAGGACTGGGCCGTGTCTCCCTCAGACTGGTGCTCCCCAAGGATGGGACATGTCTCCCCTCAGACCAGGGCTCCCAAGGACAGGGCTGTGTCTCCCTCAGACTGGGGCTCCCCAAGGACAGGATATGTCTCCCCTCAGACCGGGGCTCCCAAGGACAGGGCTGTGTCTCCCTCCGACTGGGGGTCCCTGAGGACGGGACATGTCTCCCCTCAGACGGGGGCTCCCAAGGATAAGGCCAGGTCTCCCCTCAGACTGGGGCTCCCTGAGGACAGGCTGTGTCTCCCCTCAGACCGGGGTTCCCAAGGACAAGGCCCGGTCTCCCCCCTTGGACTGGGGTTCCCTGAGGATAGGGTGTGTCTTCCCTCAGACCAGGGCTTCCTGAGGACAGGGCTGTGTCTTCCCTCAGACTGGTGCTCCCCAAGGACAAGGCCGTGTCTCCCCTCAGATGAGGGCTCCCTGCGGACAGGACTGTGTCTCCCCTCAGACTCGTGCTCCCCAAGGACGGGACATGTCTCCCCTCAGACCGGGGCTCCCTGCAGACAGGGCTGTGTCTTCCCTCAGACTGGGGCTCCCTGAGGATAGGGTTGTACCTCCCCTCAGACCAGGGCTCCCCGAGGACAGGGCTGTGTCTCCCCTCAGATTGCAGCTCCCTAGACCTAGACCCCCTCCCAGAAGCAGTTCTCCATTCCTAGCTGCCAGTCAGGTCCTCACCCTCAGGGGTGCCACTTATGTCAGTGGGGGGACCAGTGTTGGGAGAGCGCTTGGGGTTCTGGGTGAGGGCATTCTGCCGCGTCCAATCAAAGTTGTCTGTCACATCCTGTGTGTAGCCACAGATCTTCTCATCCTCAAAGTGGCAGGTGTTGTCTGCATTTGGAGTAGGGGATGAGAGAGAGTCAGCCTTCTCCCCCCTCGGGTCCAATCTTGCCCTCCCTCACCACCCCTGAGGCAGCACCCACGCATCTAAGCAATGGACCCAGGACCCAGGGTTTGTGAGACAGCAACAGGGCCCACAAAAAATTTCTTCCCATAACAAGACTTATTAACTATTTTTATGCCACATGCCCTTCTAGCATCTAGTGTACCCTAAGGACTCCACCCCATCTCAGAATAATTATTCTAGGTCCATAAAATGAAATACATAGGATTATAAAGAGTATCAATTATATTGAAATATAGTTGTCAAAATAGTTGTTTTTTTTTGTTTTTAGAGACAGAGTCTTATTTTGTCGCCCTTGGTAGAGTGCTGTCACAGCTCACAGCAACCTCCAGTTCATGGGCCTAGGCAATTCTCTTGCCTCAGCCTCCTAAGCAGCTGGGACTACAGGTGCCCACCACAATGCCCGGCTATTTTTTGTTGCAGTTTGGCTGGGGCCAGGTTCGAACCCACCACCCCCAGTATATGGAGCCAGCGCCCGACTCACTGAGCCACAGGCGCCACCCTGCCATAATATTTTTTTGTTGCAGTTTGGCCGGGGCCGGGTTTGAACCCCCCACCCTCAGGATATGGGGCCGGTGCCCTACCCACTGAGCCATAGGCACCGCCCCCTGCCAAAATATTTTTTAATTTGTTACAAAATTATGAGTGGGCTTCTTTATTATCTAATTAAATCACATGATCTGGGGTCAGGTCTGATAATTACCATAGTTTTGAAATACTAATGAATGTAAATGGTATTTAGAAAGATCTACAACTATAAAGTGATGTGAAAACATCAGATTTCTACTGCTGATAACACACAGGGACTGATTCCACTACTGTAGTTTGTCGTCTACATTTGTCACTGAAGGAGATGTTAAATTTCTGCTAGAAGATTTAGGAATATAAACAAATAATTGTATGCCCTTCCAGACCCCCTAAATTCTGTACCCAGATCCCTTGGGGGTCCATGGCTCACGGACTAAGAACCTTGTCCCAGGCAACAGGGACTGTGATTAGTCTGGTCTCTCCTATTTTCTTTTGGGGACAGTGAATCTCTCCCCACCTGCCAGCCTTTAAGGCCCAGAGTAAATCCTAGGTACAAACATCTCCAGCCCAGCCCTGCTTCTTCTGGCTGCTGGCCCTGCTGCCCCCATGGAAACACAGGGAGGTCATTTTATGAGTATTTATCAAGGTCCCTTCCTCCCACCCAGGAGAGCTGTTATGTCTCTAAAGGGAAGGGAAAATCATGTGTGTGTTGGGGGTGTCTCACCTGACAGGTTCGGAGAGTTGATAGCTGAGAAAGGAAGCAGGGAAACCAAGTCAGAACCAAGGTGTGGGGCTCTGCAGAGGGTGTCCTGCTTGGGACCAGGGGACAGGGTCCTCAGAGCCAGGACTGGGGCCAGTGTTCTGGCCTGCAGTGACAGGATAGGAGAGTACACAGTGGGGGCCCCAAGCTCAAGAACCACATCAGGCTAGTGAAGAGGGTCCCTGAGCACAAGATGGGCCCATCTTTCCCAAAACCACCAGCACCGTCACCTACGTTCTGTGTAGTGAATGATCCGTGAGGCCATGTCTCCAGCCCCAAAGGTGGTATAAGGTGTGAGGCGGATCTCATAGCTGTGGGGCACACGCAGATCAGTCAGGATGTACTCCAGCAGCTGCCCCTTCTCCACACGCCGCACAGGGATGGCCTTGACCATGGCATTGTGTTGGTTCAACTGTAAATACAGAGTTCCCAGATGCAGCCCACACCCTCCACTGGAGCAGCAGCCCAGGCCCTCATGTGACTTGCAGGGGCAGAGTGGAAGAGGAGAAAGAGCAAAGATCTGAAGCAGAAAGAGCAAAAGTCTAGGGAGTGGGACCCTCAGTTTCCTTTTCTGTGAGAGGGGACAATTACCCCTTCCATGCTCACCTCCCAGGGCTGTCATAATAATAACAATAATGATAGCAGCAGGTATTGAAAAATTAATGTGTGCTTGGCACTGTTCTAACTGTTTTGCCTTATTAACTTATTTAATCCCAAAATAATCTTATGAGCTAGGATATTATAATTATGCCCATTTTACAGATAAGAAAACTGAGGCCAAAGAGATGTAGCTTGCCTAAGCTCATACAAAACTGGATTCTAGCATAGGCAGTTGCCCTAGGGCCACACTCTTACCCTCTCACCTCCTACCTCTTGGGCTGGGCAAAACCACACAAAATGAGACTCAAATGAGACTGGGCATGAAAACAGCTCAGTGTCTCTGATCCTTCGTTGTAGATACCCCATACATGACACTGACCCTCCTTCATTAGGTTCTTGACCCAAGAGTAGAATATATGTTCTGTGAGCACTGCTAACTCCCCCTTAACCCAGAACTTTGCCTGCCCAATTTTCAGGGCTGTGCCTCAAGGCTGGGTCCAGAAGGGACAGGTCCCTAGAACCTCCTATCTCCTGCTACTATGTCCAGAACACTTCCCCCTCACCTCTAAAGAGTTGCCTGTAAGCAAGTCAATGTGTCTGAGCCCCTGTCTCCAACCCCTCCCCTTGGCCTTGAAGAGCATTTCCAGAGTCAGCCACACCACTTCCCAGCTGCCCCCAGGCCCTGCTGCCCCGTGGCCCACCTGACGGACACTGAGTCTGTAGTTGAGCACAGGGTCGACAGCATCAGGCTCCCTCTGTGTCCACTGCAGCACGTAGGAGTAGTTCTTGGACAGCTTGTGGCTGCGGGTGGGGTTGGGGGTGTCGAAGTAAAACTCCGGGCTGTAGGCTTTGGCTGAGAGGGTGGGGAGGGGGGCATGGGGCCGTGGAGGGGGAGGGGAAGGGAAGAGACACAGAGAGAGGAGGCAAGGGAGAGGGAAAGAGAGGGGGATGGGGTGGAACAGAGAGTATACGGAGAAACAAAGAGAAAGGGAACATGTGAGGAGGGGAGATGTGGAGAGAAGAGAAGATTGGAGAGCATGAAGATGGGGAAGGGAAGGGAATGGGAAAAGGGACATTGGAAATTCCAAAAGGTGATATTGGTGAGAAGAGAAAAGAGAAATTGGGGAGATAGCGAAGGGTCAGGGATATTGAGAGGAAAAGCAGAGAAAAGAGAGGAGGAGAACAGAGAGAGCGAAGAGGTGGGGAGACAGGGCAAGTGTGGGAGAACAGGGGAGAAGGGAAGGAGGTGGGAAATGTCACAGGGGCCTCTGGCTGGCAGGGCTGGGTGGTGGGGAGGAGCTGGGGATGCGGCCAGTGACCTGCGGTCCTAGCCCCTGCTGTTGAGGTGTGCATCTGAACACGAGCTGAAGGGGCACCCAGTCAGTTAAGGGGTGTTGGGAAAGCTGGATATGAGGAACAAGAACACCTGGTCCCCCCTCCAGGGGTTCTGCCACCAGCCCTGGCAGTGAGATGGCCCTCCCCAAATGGAAGAAGGGTATCACTGACTACCCTCGAACTCCCCTCGGCCCTCACCACCTCCACCCATTTCTCACCCACCCAAGGCCAATCTGCAGCCTCAGCCCACCCAGGAATGAGTTGAAGGGTTGAGGCTAAGGTGGATTTCTGGGCACTGAACAGTTTGCATCTCTAGGCCACGGCTCAGGAAATGTGCTCTCTCTGGCCCAGGGTCACACCCGACATTCCAGAGCAGCTGTCGAGGTGCCTCTTTTCTCCCTTAAGCTAAGCTCAGAAGGGGTTCCCTATCTGGAGCCTCTGGAGATAAGGATGAGGGAGGAGGAGCTTGAAATGTGACCTGTGCCTAGGTTTAAGTGGGTTTAATGTCCGTGTGAGAAAGGTTGGAGCTCATGGCGCTGGAAGCGGACAAGGCTGAAAGGGGTAGAGCTTATGACTTATGTAGGGGGCGCCCAGATGCAGGGAGGGCCTAGGCCACTTGCCAGCCGGGCCAAAGGGGCCAGCCTAGACCTGGTGAAGACCAGGTTACTCAGCTGAGAGGCTGTAACACACCAAGAAGTAGGAGGCGGAGCTGAAATAAGCGGGGCTTAAGAAGTGTGGGCGGGCCTTACAAGAGGAAGGCTAGACTTAAAGATGGAGGTAGTGGAGGGGCGTTGCCCGTGTCTGGGATGGGCGGGGCTGTGAGGTCCAGGATTGGATCCCGGAGACACGGGGTGGGGGTGGGGTCTAGACGGGGCATGGGCGGGTCTTGGAAAGGCGCGGGCTGAAGCCTGAAAGGGGCGGGGACCAGGCGGGCGCAGCAGAGCAGGGAGGGAAGTAGAGCCTGGGGCCACGTGGGAGTGAGTAGGTGGAGCGGGACCACCCGACGCTCACCCGAGACCTGAAAGAGGCAGGTAGCGGAGCCCACGTCGTTGGACACGCTGCACTCGTAGCTACCGCTGCTCTCGCGGGTTAAGGCGTCCAGGCGCAGTTCCGCGTGGTCCGGGGCTTCGGCGGCGGCGGCTGGGACGGCAGGAGGCGGCGGCAGCAGCTGTCCTTTGAAGCGCCACACGGCCGAGGTGATACGCTGGGGGCTGCCTCGCAGCAGCGAGCAACGCAGGAGCACCGGCCGGCCCAGCGCCTGGCGCACATCCTGAGAGCTGGGCTCCACCTCTGGCGGGACTGGGGACGGGAGCGGCGGTCAGTGAGGCCTCTCCCCAGCAAGCCGCGTCGGGGAGGCGACACACTCGGCCCTACTCCCGTGACTCCCAGCCTGGAAGAATCGCAGGGCAAATGCATGCTCCCAGCACATTCATACAGTAGCAACGCTCAGACCACCCCCCCACCAGCACACTCACTCCCTCCTGGCCATTCCCGCCAACCCTGCTTCCCAGACTGTACCTCTACACACGCCCTAAGTGAGCCTCTCACCTCTCATGTAAAGATAAACGTTTGGAGCACGGTCTCTAGACCTGTCGCTCACCTAAGACCTCCCCCAAGTATTAGATTCAAATCCCAGCCCTGCCTCTGTGAGACCTTAAGAAATCCACTTAATTTTTATGTGCCTCAGTTTCCTTATTTGTAAAGTAGAGGTCTAATAGAATTTATTCATAGGGCTATGGAGGGTTAAATGAATTAATGCATTAAAACCCTCTTAGAAGAGTGCTTGGCACATGAGTTAATTTTCATCATTTTGTTATCAGTATGTTCCCCTTGAAGGTTCTTCCTCCTCTTCAAAATCCCATTTCCACCTGTCAGAATCAAGCAATATTTTTGTTCACTAGGACCCTGAAAATGAAGGCGGTTGTTCACTTGATGGAAGTGAGGCAGGGAACACAGATCTCCATGTCTCAGAGCACGGAGGTGTCAAGGAGGTTTTAGGGTTATCAGCAGGTGTGGGGTTTGGTTGGACCAGAGAGGATGAGGGGCAGCCCGGGCTGGGAACGGAGAAGGACGGCTGGAAAGGTGGTCGGGACCGGGTGGGATGACTCACACTGCACGTTCAGCTGCACCTGGGCCTCGCGGGAGCGCACGTTGAAACCATTGTAGCGAGCCGTCTGGCAGCGGTAGGTCCCGCTCATTTCTCGGCTCACGCGCTCCAGCCGCAGCTTGCCGTCCGGAGTCTCCTCCAGGGGCAGCCCCGAGGGCAGCAGCGCAGCCTCCTTGTCCACGCGGGACCAGAGCACCGGCGGCCGCGGCTTTCCCCGCACCTCGCACTGCAGCTCGGCAGGCGATCCCTCACGCACAGTCACCACGGCCCTGCCCTTGGGCACGCTGATAGTGGGAGGCACTGAGGGAGTGGGTCAGGCGGGGGACAGGTAGGAGCAGAGTTAGAGCTTCAAGCCTCTCTTCCCCATCTCAGACTTCCCGCGGGGCCCTCCGTGTCTCCAAAGCAGAACTCGTCTTTCCAAATCCTTTCCATCCCCTGGGTCTTTGCCTCTGGGTCTTCCAACTAACAAGACCTGAAGTTAGCCTGGCCTAGTCCTTCCCCAACATGACTAAATGCTGAGAATTTCACCTTTTAAACATTTTTGTTAAGTATCTCCACTCTCAATCCCCCCTCTCCTACCCTTGGGCCTACCTGGATTAAAGCCTTCATAGTCTCTTGCCTACAGTGTTATCACAGACTGCTAGTCTGTTCCCCAACATCCTTCTTCCACAGTAACAGAATATCTAGTTTTTAGCAGGGCACCCAGACTGCTGTGGTCACATAACTAAATTCTAGCCAATGGCTAGAGCTGCCATTGTGTACAAGGTGGCAAATGCTAAGGATGATGGAAGAGCAAGCCAGAAGGAGCCTGGGGCCCTGAGGACTTGGTGGAGCAGAGCAACTATACTAGTGAGAACTGCTCAACCTAGACTTTTACAGGAGGAAGAAATACACATCTAGCTTGTTTAAACTACTATTAATTAGGGTTCTTCTGTTATTTACAGCTGAACCTAATCCAGCCCAACATATTGCCCAAATGGAGGGTCTTTTAAAGACTTCCTTGGGTCCTATACATGGCACATCAAACAAATAAAAATACAACCGTGTCCTACATTAAATATAATTAAATATAAAGTTATTATTTGTTAATAGCTCTACAAGGCAAGTTGAGGTCCAGTTATATAGTTAACATAATTTATACTCTATAAACATTTGTGCATTCATTGGCTTTAATTTCGCAGTTTTCTCTTTGTATTTTGGAGCCAATTAATTAATTTTTCTAGGCCTAAGTTTCCACATTCCTTAAAACACTTCCACGCACAAGGCATCAGGCCCACAAGCCAAATGGAAGAAACTGCCCCAGGTCCCTTCCCTGGCTCTGAAAACATCATAGCTCCCAAGGCTTCTACACTCTCCCCGTCACACAGGCCAAAGATAAAGAGCTGCCTCTCCCTTTGAGGCTTAAACTCCTGAACTCTTTAAACAAGGTCCTCCTGCTCTGGCCTCTCCCTCCCCTCAGCCTCATCTCTCCTCTCCCATCCTGTGCCCCAGCGATGTGGGATCCACTTGTAAGAAACACACTCCCTGCACACACCAAGTCGTGTACACTTTTGGGTGCTCCCCCATTCCTTCTGCTTGTCGTATCCTTTTCCAGTCTTGCCCCACCAATCTGGCAAATGTTAATGGACTCTCAAGGCTCACATGGAGCATGCCTCTTTTGAGAATGCTTCTCTGGCTTTCCCAGGATGCTCTACAAACTTCTCCTCTACCTCTATGCCACACTTCTGAGGTTTGCCCTTCCATTTCTTGCCTTACTCCTCTCCCCAACGTGTCTATTTCCCTTGGCTGGGCAGCGAGCTCTGAGGAAGGGCTGCACATTCCCGTCTGACACCCAGGGCTTGACATAAATCAGTTTGCAAAATGAATTTATGGAATCAGTTCTAGTCCACTCCCAGAGCCCAGCTCAGGTTCATCTCCTTCCAAAAGCTTTTAAGACCTCTCTGGTTTCACCCTGTGCAGATGTCAGGGTAGAAGAGGCCTCCACAGCTACCTGGCCCAATCTCTCACAGAGAGAAATTGAAATCCAGAGAGTTGAAACACCAAAGGAAGCAATACTGATAACAGTTACATTTCTGCACCTGGTCACATGATAGCTGGCCAAAGTCAGCCTACTCCTCAGTACAAGGCCATAGGGCTAGAGCCAAGACGCTGGAGACTCTCTCCAAAAGATCCCCTCCAGCCTCCTGTCGTTCTTAAAGTGCAAGTCCCTCAGTGGTGGCTAACAGCTGGTCTGAAGTCTGATCGTCTGGATTCAATTCCCAACTCCATCACTTATGGTTGTAGTACCTTAGGTTAAGTCTCTCAAACTTTCCGAGCCTAAGTTTCTTCATCCATAAAATCAGAAGATAAACTACTAACCCATAAGGTAAACAAAGTAAATGACATAAATATAAAATTGTCAGAACACATAGCAAACTCTCAACAAATGTTAACCATATCATTTCATTATTGTTATTTATTATTGTTGGAATAAAGGTTTGGATCCTTACCATTGCCTATGTTATGCACTGAATTGTGCCCCCCAAACTCATATGTTGAATTCCTAACCCCATGTACCTCAGAATATGACTGTATTTACAGATAGAATCTTTAAAGGGGTAATTAAGGTTAAAGGAGGACACTAGGGTGAGCCCTAGTCCAATATGACTGGTATACTTATAAATGGAAGAAACTGGAACATAGACATGCCAAGAAGAAAGGCCAAGTAAAGACAAGGGGAGAAAATGACCATCTACAGGCCAAGGAGAAAAGCCTCAGAAGAAATAAACCCTGGTGCCACCTTGCTCTCACATTTCTAGCTTCCAGAACTGTGAAAAAGTGAATGTCTGTTGTTAAGCCACAAGTCCATACTACTTTGTTACTTGCAGCTGCCTAATAAGCCTACAAGCCCCTGCACAATCTGGCCTCTGCCAACCCTTCCATGCTTACCCCACTCCATCCTCCCAGCCACACTCTCCTTCCTTCAGTTCTCCTATGTCCAATGCACTCTGTTGCCTCAGTGCGTTTGCACATGCTAATTTTTTGGTCTTCCTTGCTCTCCTTTGCCTAGATCTCAGATTGAACATTCTATCTCAAGGAACTCTTTCCACACTCTCATTTTTCACAGTCTGCAATGATATATTTATTTGAGAGACTATTGGAAACATGTTTGCCTTCCTACTCCATTGAATGAGGGCTCATTTTGCTCACCACTCTACCCCCAGGATCTAGCACGGTGACTTGCATATTGACAGGTGCTAAATAAATGTATGTGGCATGAACAAATACCACCCTCCTCATTCTGGCCTCCCTTTCCCAAGCTGCTGCCCCCACTTCCCAGCCGTGGGCCTTTCCATCTCCCTTACATTTTCTTGACATCCCTCCAGCTGCCAACCTGTTTCAGAGGAGATGTTGACCTCGACACTGAGGTCAGGCACAGGCGCCCCTGGGAAAGAAGCCATGCACAGGTAGGTGCCATAGTCACTGAAGTGCAGGTCAATGAGCTCTAGGCTGCTGGTGACGGCAGGCAACTCAGGGTCGTTGCGGGTCACCAGCAGCCGCTTGGACATGCGTGCTGGCTTGCCATTCTTGAACCACTGGTAGGTCACCTTCTCTTGGGGCACTGCATCCACATGGCATGACAGCTTCAGGTCCTGGCCCAGCTGTATGTTCTCACTCTCTTTGATCACATCAGGGGTGATCTGGAACGTGGCATTCTTCATGGCTATGGGTGGGTGAGGAGGGAAGGATGGCTGGGGCTGGCCTAAAGCCAGCGGCCCATGTCCTACCTGCACCCAGACCCAATTTTTCCCCTTAAAGTGACTCTCCTGGAGGTGGGAGGCTACATATAATACCTGCAGGTAAAACCATCTCTATTCTCTACTTGGGAATTCTACTTGCTCAGATGAGTTTTAAAAGTTAAAAAAAAAAGTCCAAGCACGGTACCTCATGCCCAGAACCCTAGCACTCTAGGAGGTCAGGGTGAGTGGATTGCCTGAGCTCAGGAGATCGAGACCAGCATGAGCAACAGTCAGACCCCTATCTCCAAAAATAACCAGGCACTGTGGTGGGTGCCTATAGTTCCAGCTACTTGGAAGGGTGAGGCAAGGGGATCACTTGAGCCCAAGAATTTGAGGTTGCTATGAGCTATGATGTCACAGCACTCTCTCAAGAGCAACAAAGTGAGAATGTGTCTTAAAAGTAAATAAATAAATAATAAAATAAGTTGTTAAAAAAAAGGAGAAAAACATGTTTGATAATGATTTATAGCCACTGTTGACTAAAATATACACTAACACTATATAAGAGACACAGTTCTAAGCACTCTACATGGACTTACTCATTTAAACTTCCAAATATCTTTGAGGAAGGTGTTTTATTGTTCCCATTTTACAAAGGAGGGAACTGAGGCTTAGAAAGTTTAAGCAACTTGCCAAAAAAGTAGCATATCTTGAATTCAAACTCAGAGCCTACCCTCTTGATCACTACACTGCTTTATATTTATCACTGCTTTAAACCTTGAATATGTAAAATATATACTTGGAAGGATGAAGACTGGAATATAATTGTGGTTCTATCTAGAGAGAGGAACTGAGGAGAAAATGACAGGCATTTAATGTGCTGTTTGACTCTTTGTAACAAGCATGTGTAATTTTTATAATAAAAGATCATTATAATCATTTTACACACAATAACATAAAAATACCGAGTTTAGAAGGAAGGGTCTGGCCTCTTTAAAGAATGTGGATCTTTTTCAAAATAAGTTAGAGTTTTTAATAGGTCACCCAACCTATTGGGACACTGGTACAACAGCCACAAATCAGGACTGTTCTGGGAAAGGCAGGATATATAATCACTCCAAGAGGTGATCATAAGTATTTCATGTAAATTGAGATCTCACCAACCCAGGTTTTAAAGGCCAAATGGAATTAGGTAGAGGAAATAATCTTCTGATGGGAAAAGTAGTCATCAGAAGGACACAGTCCTGTTACCTTCTTTCTCATCTGATTAAATAAAAAGTCATAGAGAGCTAGCTTTTTTCTGCAAGGAGAGTCAGAAAAAGACTGACTGATGGTGAGAGATAAATGAAGAAGAGAGTCCATGTCATCAGGGACTCTCAGTTGAGTTTGGCAGAAACTGAAGTGCTAAAGAGCCGGAAACAAGCCCGTGTCTTAAAACAAACAAACAAACAAATAAACAAAATCCCCTAAAGGTGCACAAGCAGAATACTTTAAGTTTTACCCTTAAATCAGAGTGACAAAATCAAGATCATTGTGAATGGCTCGTGATATTACAGGGGTAGGGTTTACTAAGGAAAATGTTTATACATTATTTTCATCCTTGTAATTGTTTTCAGATTCACTTAAATGCTTTTCTAATAAAGATTCACATATCAGGTCTGTGGAAACGTATGTAACTTTTACTTATATTCAGTTAATCATGTAGAAACCATTGTAGAGGGAGAAACCCAAGTAATTTCTCTTTAAGCCTAGAATATCCACATTTAGCTTTTGCGGCCTATTTCCCAATCTAAAAAAAATGTAACTAACCAATTCCAGCCCTTCCTACTTCTTGGATTGTTGAGGTCATATTTGGAAATGTACATTGCTAACTGTACATAAAACTTTACACAAATTTTAGTCCTGCCATCTGCTGGCAGATAGCTGAATTGCAGGGAAATCAAAGTGCTTAGAACATGCCTCCTCAACATGCCTCACCTAACAGGTGAGAAGCAGAGAAGCTTTCCCAATTTACTTATAGCTCCCAGAGGACAGGAACCCTGACTGCCTCACAACTTCCCTCCCATCCCTCCTGAGACCACGTACATCGCACCAGTAGGTTGACAGTCTTCTTAGCAGGGTTGCCCACATTGTTGGTGGCCGTGCAGTTGTAGTAGCCAGAGTCCCGGGCCTGCACTGAAGGGATGCTGAGGGTGCCACCCTGGGCCAGAGCACCCAAGGGCAGTGGGCCAGGCCCATGGGACCATTGCAGCTGGGGTAAGGGATCACCGCCTGTCAGCAGACATTGCACCGTCACATTCTCCCCAGGGTTCACCACCAGAGTTTCATTCACAGACAGCTTCAGGGCTGGTGGTGCTAAGAGGACAAGGAGGTAGGTATTAGGGGATTGAAAAGCAGGGCTGGATGTGGGGAGATAAAGGGACTAAGGAAACCATGGGGGCCGGGGGAGACTAGAGGAGAGAAGACAAAGAGCAGGAAGAGGGCGGGAGGGTCTGGACACTAGGAGTGATGTGCCTAGAGTCCAGGGTGGAGTGGGGCACTATCTTCTGGTTGGGGAATTAGCCCAGGTGGCAAGGGGTGTGGGCAGGGAAATGCCTGTACCCGTGGTGTTGGTGAGCCGGAAGGTGATGGCCTTGTCTGGGATGCCGCACACGTTACGTACAGACACCTGGCAAGTGTAGCTGGCATAGTCCTGGGGCCGCAGGTTCTTCAGCTTCAGGACCTTGGTCTCCCCCTGGGCAGCAGTGGACCACTGGGGTGAGGCACTTGCTTGAGTCTCCAGGGATCCCACATACTCAATTCACTGAGCACCAGAGCCACAGCAAACTCCTATTCTAATTCCTATCTTCTCCACCTCCACCCACACCATTTGCCACAGGGACCCTGAGCCTGAAATAGATGCCACACTCTCTACACCCTTGGCAGTGCCTTGTCAAGGGCTTCACTGGGTCTGAGGTTGCCCTGGTGCACACTGACCAGGACTGAGCCTCAGTTTCCTCACTCGGGGCAATGACATGCTAAGCAGGGAATCCTGCTCTGCCTTACACAACCCACACAAACATGGGGCTGGCCCAAAAGCCACAGGTGGGGCTTTGACAGCCACCTCTGAAAGCCCTCCCTGGCAAGATGGCATTATCATCATCTCCTGGGACTGTAGGGGGCCCATGGAAGAGCAGTCATTCCCTGACCCAACTCCTGCTGTGCCTGCCCATGGGGTCCCAATACTCAATGACCCAGCAGGGGTGGGGATAATGTGTCTGCCCCTAGGTGATGCCTTCCCATAACCAGCAATGTTCTTGGGAGACATGGTGCTTTGGAGACTTTCCTGTCTTCACTCCTAATCTTTCTGCTGTGGTATTCCCAGTCCTATGCTATCTGAACTCCAATCAGAACGTGTGCTCCCAACTTCAGAACAGGATTGTGAAAGTCAAGGCAGTCCCAAGAACTCAGGCTTCCTGCCCACCCCTAACCCTTGACGAGGGCAAGAGGAAGAGTGTGGAATGATCCAGCTACCCATGCTGACCTGGGTGTAGAGGGGTTCATAGATGTCAACCCCATTGTCCTGGCTGTGGGACAGCGTGTCAGAGCCCCGCTTCCAGATGAACCGGGCAGGTGGGTTGGAGTTGACAGTGCAGCGCAGGAACACCGTCTTCTCCTGGTAGAAGTTGCCTCGCACATCGCTCACCGTCTGGTGCACCGTCAGCACTGGCTCGTCCAGGTCTGCAAGGGCACAGCCCCCGTGGAGTCGGGATGACGTGGTCCCTCCCAATGGGGGCAGGGAGGAGGGCTGAGGCTCCTGGCAGCCCTCTTGGAAGGCTCAGCCACCCTCAAGGACACTTTCAGAGAGCAAGATGCTCTCCCAGCCCCAAAAGCTTGACGAGCCTGTTAGAGGCAGGGGACTGGACTTTTGGGCTTCCCAGACTCCCTCCCAGCTGTGCCTCTCAGGGACCTGCATGGGGATATCTAGCTTCACATTCTCCCATCACAGGATGGACGAAGCGGCTGCAGACAGGAAAGCAGGAAACCCTGGTTCAAATCCTAGTTTAGCTATTAATTTGTAGTGTGACCTGCCTAAGTCTCTTCTCTCTCTGGGCCCCAGTTTTCTCATTAGTAAACTAGAGTAGATTGGTGGTTCTTGCCCCTGTTTGCACAATGGGATCACATAGAGATTTTCTTTTTAATACTGATGCCTGGTACAGCTCATTGATGGTGTCAAAAGTCAGACTAGTGATTGCCTCTGGGGGGAATTATTGACCGGGAGAGAGCATAAGGGAACTTTCTAGGGTCCTGGAAATGTTTTTTATCTTGCACTGGATGGTATTCACACACACACACACACACACAAAAGAAGTCACACTTATTGGCTACTCCTCAATTTTTTTTTTCTTTACTCCTCAATTTTAAAAGAAAACTTTAAGAAAAATCTTTACCTATTGGATATCATGAACACTGTCCTGGTGGTGAGCACACTGAAAGCCCTGACTTCAGCATTATAGAGTGTACCCCAAAAGACAGAAAAAAATCCTCATATCAGGCTCAGCGCCTGTGGCTCAACAGGCTAAGGCGCCAGCCACGTACACCCGAGCTGGCGGGTTCGAATCCAGCCCGGGCCCGCCAAACAACAATGACGGCTGCAACCAAAAGATGGCCGGGTGTTGTGTCGGGCGCCTGTAGTCCCAGCTACTTGGGAGGCGGAGGCAAGAGACTCGCTTGAGCCCAGGAATTGGAGGTTGCTGTGAGCTGTGATG